>JAZHYW010001998.1:0-200960 GCA_037355805.1 Ixodes ricinus | reverse complement strand
GCAAGACACCAGACCTTCTAAGGTCACAGTTCATAAATATAGATAGATTAAACTTAGCTTATAAATGAACAAGTGGAACAACCTTCACAATGCAAACTTGAAAGTATAAAACAGCGAGAACGAGGGCGGGAACAGGACATCGCTGTTTTATACTTTCAAGTTTGCATCCATTAACCAACACGCTCGTTTTCAATTGTAACCTTCACAAGTTTAGCTGGATTTTCGTCTAAGAATTAAGCAATGGTAGTGAAAGGCGTCAAAAAACTATTCGATATTCGAATCGAAAATATTCGTCCAAAACCACTATTCGTTTCGAATTCGCTTTGAACTCAAAATTCACTATTCGCACAAGACTAGTGTATGCATCACGTCACTTGACGACGTCACCGTGTTTTCAGCCTAGAACAACGCCAAAGCCGCGAATGCAGCTGGGAAGTCCTTAGCAAAACAACTGTCGCTGTAAAAAAAAAAAAAAAAAAAAACGCCAAGACAGGAACGTGCACGCTTACACCAACTATTTTTTTCTTGTACTGTTTTTGACGTCTACTGCTTTCTAGGGTTCCTGCAACCAGTCAAGTGTTTAGACAGTTTTCGTTGAATCGAGGGCTCCCAGCGAGTGGCGAAGTAAACGCGTCTTCTGAACTTTTCGATGCAAGATAGCGTAGCGCGCGCACTTGCAAAATTATAGACAGGATCGGGACGTAAAATGGCCGAGATGTCATGACACTATGCAAACGAGGCTACCGTAGCGCTATCAAGCGGCCACGGTAGCGAGCTTGCTGCCTAGCGAGTAGCGTGAATCATTGTTAGCGGGAACATGGAAGCGTGTGGAACTGGGTATTTGCGAGCCACTGGCACTGGCGCAGCCAATTTTTTTTTTCGGGGGGGGGGGGGGGGTGAGAGGGCTGGGATGTGCATGGTGGGGGAGAGGGTGAGGAGGGATCAAAATATGAATTCAGGGGTGGGGGGGGGGGGAGGATGCTGAAGCCCCATAGGCTCCCCCCCCCCTGGCTAAGCCCCTGGCCACTGGTTCCCCCTCCTCCCCCCTCTTCTCTCTCTCTCTCCTCCCTCCCTCCCCTCCCTCCCCCCCCCTCCCTCCCCGAGAACGCGTAGAGTCGCAGACGTTCCGGCCGAGTTACGTATCGTGTTGGGGAGAGGGACGCCACCATGTTGGCCTACCCTCTCGCAGTCCTCCACGCGTCTCCCGTTTTCGGCGGACCAACGAGATCACGCGGGGCGGTCGGGCCGTTTATGAGACGGAATGTCCAACGAGACGGAAGATCCGATAATGGATATTCAGACACGTTGGGCATTCAGGCAAGTTGGACATTGCGTCTCGATGGACATTCATTCAGGCACGTTGGACATTCCGTCTCGCCTATCACGTGCTAGAATAATTTGCCTTGTTAAATATACAGACTTCTGTGTTTATTTAATCCACGTTCCTGCAGGCATTGCCGTATTTTCGTCATACTAAAATGTCGTGCCACTGAAGCCGACGTTGATAGGCCGACAGAGAAACATAGCAGACACAAATATTCTCATTTCATCTACAGGAAGACATGATGGTTAGTTACCTGAGTGCCGATGCGCAGCTATGTACCCATCGGTTAAAGGTGTCGATTGTACGACGCCAAACGCTCCTTTGATATTGACAGTTCAAATGTTTCGATGACATAGATCAGCCAATTTGAAATTCATAATAGGGATGCGGTGTCCAGGTGTGCTAGTGCAGTCGTACATTGAAGGGACGTCTATAAAATCCGCGCTTCGAGATCCCAGGAATTTCTAGTTCAGTCCTCATCCCTACGAAAACTGCCTTGACTAAGGGTCTCAGCGTGACGTAGCTCATCTATCGATACGCAACGATCGATAGATGAGCCTTCGTACGGAAGATCACGCTTAATGAGAGTTTTCGTAGATCAGTTTCGCTGTCCCGCAACGCTCTCCACAACCAGCTACGCCTAGCGGGAACCTTTGCTAGTCAAGGCCATCGGCGCGCCGGCGCAGTAGCGGCTGCTTCGTTGCGGAGGGCTTAGCGGAGCGATAGACGCGGTCTACGAAAACTCCCTAATGTAAGCACATGACCGCCAGCCAGCGCCACTGATTATGCGCAGGGTGAATATTTAAATTTTTGACACGAGCTTTGGGACCTGTTGGTGCGAGGCATCAGCAGTTTGCACAAGCGTAATATCCCACTAAAATATAAATATATATTTTTTAAAATAAATCTACATCTAACGCGCCTATAAATGCACGGGTGTGGTTGGGGGTGGGACCCGACAATGCATGAGTTAATGCAGAACGATTGTGTGAATTTGACAAATTTTTATTTTTGTTCGTTTATCTTTGGAACAGACAACTACTCACTGTACACTGCAGTTGTCAGTAGTTTACATACGCACGCATTCCCTGCCAGTAGGTTTGTATGTCACAGACTAAAGCGATAACACTGGTTTCAACACAGTACGCAATTATGTTTTTTTTAGCATGTGACATGCATAGTGGTTTCCAGAAGTCCATGTAATTTCACTGGCTTCTGGAAACACTCCGAAGCTCGGGATCCTCTCGAGGTAGTTGATGACGTCTTGGTACGTGGGAGCTTGACTGCTGATAAAGGACGCGAACGCATCCATCTCGGCGTGCAGCAGAAAAGGTTCTCACCCGGATGTACCAATAGCCTGCGTCCGGTGTGAATATAACAATAGATCGTTCTACGTGACCTTCTATTCTTGTAGGGGAAGCGTATTGCACCGCGAATCCGGCCAATTCGTCAAAATTTTATTGGTCTCTGGACAACTGGAAGAAGGACAATTCGCCCTAGGCCAATTTGCAGAATGGAGAATGGGGCGAAGGTGCCCGCTCGTCCAACTGTCGAAAAGAGTTGATTAGGGTAGGGTATGTAGATAGCCGGGGACAGTGAGGGTCAACAATCAGACCCTCTTTCCAAAAAAAAAAAAAGAAAGGATGACAAATGCAGCTATCAGAATTTACAAGTGAATCGTACCCGGGTCTTCCAAAATTATAAAAGTCGGGTTCTACGGAATAGTTCGCTCGCGACTCTAGCATAATGGAATTTCGTAAGACCGAGCGAGGGGTTGACGTCCTGATCTTGTGGTCATATGTGCACTTGTAATGTGGGCCCGATGAATAAATCGCGGTCGCACTGTCGCAGCGGCTCTGCGATAGAGTTACAACCAGTTGAAATCCGATCGCAGCCTCGGTATGCTACCTGGGCGCGTATCGGTGCGATTGCTTGCATGCCACGTGTCCGGAAAAGGCAGAGCGGAAACGAAGGAAGCCAATCCTAAAAAGTATCGTATTAATTATTAAAATTACCACGCTGCTTTGATGGCCGAAGCATGCGAAACTAATCATCGCGATAAGCGTCAATGGGCCGAATCCTCCGGACAATCACCGGACAAAAGCTCACCCCTTTAGGACATATGCACAAGGCTATGGAAGGTTGTATTTTATCACCGATTTCGTTATGAGGATCGAATTTTTGTTTCTGGGGACCGAGAAGTCCAATCAGAAATATCCAAAACTTCCACCATCGTTTTGTAAAATATATATATATATATATATATATATATATATATATATATATATATATATATATATATATATATATATATATATATATATATATATATATTTACAATTTACTGTAATTATTAATACCAGACCGACTTGACCTAACAATAATATGCACAACTTAATCAGGCGTTTTTCTCCCATGCGGAGGGACATCTTTGCGCGACCAGGGACTCCAATAAGGAAAATACAGCAACCCCTACAATACGGAAAGAAGACTGTGGCTGAGGATAAGAACGATTAACGATTCTAAGAACTCTCGTGGACCTCACATTTGTTTCCGCGCAGGAGTTACGAACTTCTAAAAAGAAAACGCGGAACCGATTGTCAATGGTCAACGAGTTCGGTCTTTGATCTTGTAGCATGTGTGACCTCTTCAACATCATTTTTTTAATTATAGAAATTATTTTTATCTTTAGATATATAAAAAGAAACATTAAATGTATAGTTTTCTGTTTTTTATGAAGTCTACAAAAATACGCGTGCATAATTTTAATTTTATTCGGATGACTTCACAGAGGCAACGCCAGCAGGGCAAGCTCAGCGGCACACCAAAACAGCCGTGCATCGAAAAGCCCGGTACTGAAAGCCCGGAACCGAAACGACCACGTACCGAAACGACCACGTACCGAAACGACCACGTACCGAAACGACCACGTACCGAAACGTCTGGCTCCCCATTTCATCAAACGCATGTTCACCGCCTTAACTACCAGTAATCGTACTATTCGAAAAAAAAAAAAAAAGATTCTCAATTCTATAGAATGTTCATTCCTTATCCGTTGGATATTCACACTCGTTGGACATTCAGGCTCGTTGGAAATTCACGTCTCGGTTGGATGTTTCGTCTCGGACATTCAGGCACGTTGGAGATTCCGTCTCGATTGGACCTTCCGTCTCGTTGGACATTCAAGCTCGATGGACATTCCGTCTTGTTGGACATTCAGGCACGTTGGACATTCAGGCACGTTGGACATTCCGTCTCGATTGGACCTTTCGTCTCGTTGGACATTCAAGCTCGATGGACATTCCGTCACGATTGGATCTTTCGTCTCGTACATTCCGTCTAGCCTGTCACATGACCGATTGGACATTAAGGCTCGTTGGACATTCAGTCTCGTTGGACATTCAGTCTCGGAAATTCAGGCACGTTGGACATTCAGGCACGTTGGACATTGACATTCCCTCACGATTGGATCTTTCATCCCGTACATTCCGTCTAGCCTGTCACTGACTGATTGGACATTCAGGCTTGTTAGACATTCAGGCTTGTAGACATTCAGTCTCGTTGGACATTCAGTCTCGTTGGACATTCAGTCTCGTTGGACATTCAGTCTCGTTGGACATTCAGTCTCGTTGGACATTAGTCTTGTTGGACATTCAGGCACGTTGGACATTCCGTCTCGATTGGACCTTTCGTTTCGTTGGACATTCAAGCTCGATGGACATTCCGTCACGAATGGATCTTTCAAATCGTACATTGGCCGTCTAGCCTGTCACACATGACCGGTTAGACATTCAAGCCCATTGGACATTCAGGCCCGTTGGACATTCAGGCTTGTTGGACATTCAGGCCCGTTGGACATTTCGTCTCGATTGGACCTTTCGTTTCGTTGGACATTCAAGCTCGATGGACATTCCGTCACGATTGGATCTTTCGTCTCGTACATTCCGTCTAGCCTGTCACATGACCGATTGGACATTCAGGCTCGTTGGACATTTCGTCTCGGACATTTCGTCTCGTTGGACATTTCGTCTCGTTGGACATTTCGTCTCGTTGGACATTCCGTCTCGATTGGACATTCCGTCTTGTTGGACATTCAAGCTTGATGGGCATTCCGTCCTACGATTGGATCTTTCGTCTCGTACATTCCGTCTAGCCTGTCACATGACCGATTGGACATTCAGGCTCGTTGGACATTCAGGCTCGTTGGACATTCAGGCACATTGGACATTCAGGCACGTTGGACATTCAGGCACGTTGGACATTCAGGCACGTTGGACATTCAGGCACGTTGGACATTCCGTCTCGATTGGACCTTTCGTCTCTGGACATTCAAGCTCGATGGACATTCCGTCTCGATTGGACCTTTCGTCTCGTTGGACATTCAAGCTCGATGGACATTCCGTCACGAATGGATCTTTCAGTCTCGTACATTCCGTCTCGCCTGTCACATGACCGATTGGACATTCAGGCCCGTTGGACATTCAGGCACATTGGACATTCCGTCTCGATTGGACCTTTCGTCTCGTTGGACATTCAAGCTCGATGGACATTCCGTCACGATTGGATCTTTCGTCTCGTACATTCCGTCTAGCCTGTCACATGACCGATTGGACATTCAGGTTCGTTGGACATTCAGTCTCGTTGGACATTCAGGCATCGTTGGACATTCAGGCACGTTGGACATTCAGGCACGTTGGACATTCAGGCACGTTGGACATTCAGGCACGTTGGACATTCCAGGCACATTGGACATTCAGGCACATTGGACATTCAGGCACATTGGACATTCCGTCTCGATTGGACCTTTCGTCTCGTTGGACATTCAAGCTCGATGGACATTCCGTCACGATTGGATCTTTCGTCTCGTACATTCCGTCTAGCCTGTCACATGACCGATTGGACATTCAGGTCTCGTTGGACATTCAGGCCATAAGTGGTCGGGCCTGCCCTCCTCCGAGCGGACGGCCGTCTAGTCGAGGAGTCCTGGATTGGACTCCGGGCAACGGGTCGAGTCGCGGCGTGAGCTCTACCGACCGGTGATGACTCCGCTCGCAATGCCCCTTTGGCTCTCAGGTCGGCGGGCGCTGCGGGCACTCTGTGTCAACGGCCCGCTTGACCGCAGTGTCTTGTTGGGGACCCCTGGTTCTCAATAAACGCTGTTGGATACCGTGATCATCGTTGTTGGCATGGCGTTGGCGAACCCGGCGCGGCGACCGCTCTCGCTGGTAGCCGTCGGCCGCGCGATAGGACGATCATCGGCTTCCCCTTCGAGCACCGGTCCATGAACGCGAAAGTACGTAATCTTCCTCCCTCACAACTATCAGAGCACTCTAACGGCCAGGCGCATATACTGCAGTGTTGCGAATGCGCTGCGTCTAAATGCCGGGTCGTTAGTGGTTTGTAGTATCCTATGGCACGCGCTCCCGTGTTCCCGTTAACTGTGATTAAGATAGTACATTCAGCATATTTCGGCGAGACCAGCATGGTGCGATATCGTCACCTGCAACAGAGCCATGTATTTATGCCTCGCATCTCCTTGTCCTCGGCGGATTACATCTGCGTGCACGCTTCGGTGCTATTAGTGTCGTTACCATCGGGCTTTGCGGTGTACACAAGGAGAGCACGATTCTCTACTTCGAAAGAGTCCAGTCAATTTCCCGACACCGCGGCCGAAGGACCAAATCTGTCTTTTTCGAAACTCGTTTGTGTGCGTGTGTGGGAGCACTACGTACGTACGTACGACGTTCATCGGGACCAGGAAAACCAAACGTCTTGGAGTGCATAAAGCAGGTAGCGGAGAATGGACTCGTTGGTGTAGCAAGCGTCGCCTGGGGGGCTGTCTGCGAACTACAAATGAAGGTCGGCCTGATGTTCATTTCACCCGTCAAAACACTGGCATCGTGCCGTTTTATCGGTTTTCATTGCTCCATACTACCAATGCTTAAAAAATAAAAATAAAAACGTTGGAAAGGACGACGCGCGCAAAGACAGATGCCGACAACGTTGGTTACGCGGGACGGTGCCCTTGGAAAACGGCGGCCGCGGGAAGCAAGGGTCAGGGGGTAGGGTGTACATACGAGTCTTACTGCAGGAAAAAGGTCCATTGAGTCACAGAGAACACCAATGTCGTCTTGCAAAGCGTCCTGCCCCATTCATTTTCTAAGATACATTCTGCTAACAGGCTGCCAAGTATTTTGTCTATCGAATCTTTCCTCATTCGTGAGCTTTTCGTACACAACAGCAGTTGGTGTGCTACAAGTTTCCCAAGGATTCTCCCGATACCCGACAAGGTCACATTAGAAATGGAGCGTATACATCGCCTTCGATTCGCGAGTATGAACCCGTGATGCTCGCGAATCGAGTCGGGCGATTTTTCGCGCGATCATTGCCATCAGAGTAGCCTTTCGGAGCTTCCATCTGTCGGTCATGGTTCCAACTTTTGACACTGCCCAGCAGGTACTCTATCTCGTCTGCTACACGAGTTTCTAAAGAATGGCGGCCGCTGAAAGTGACGTCATACGAACGCAATCAACTGCGAGACTAGAATGACGCAATTTTTTATTTTGTTTTCTGTAATGATGCCACTTTTGCTATAAATTTTTTAAATTTTTATTAGGCATGACGAACATTAATAACATAAGGATAAATTCTTATTTATGGATGTCATTGCTGTCCATCAAGTCACAAAAAAACAACAACAACAACAAAGGCAGCTCTATTGGTGGATCCTTAGGGAATGCGCCAGCATGACCCTTGCTAAATGCTACGAAGGTCCCCTTTGGGCGAAACGCTACCGCTGACCACTTCACTTCTGTTTCGTTTTTCACTATTGCTTCCTCCATTTTTTTGTTTCCTCTTGTTGGCTTCGTTACGGGGTCAGTGCTAGCGTTTCCCAAAGGGGGACCTGTTGGCGTTTCCCAAAGGTCAATGCTAATGCATTTCCTGAGAATCCGCCAATAAATCTTCCTTTAATTTAATTTTTTTTCTGGCAAAGCGGTTTTTTGAGTTTGCTTCGCCCAGCTTCTGTCGCCAGCAGACCCGCGTCGGCTTGCCGCTTCTTGCACCGCATTTCGGCCGGCCGAGCCGAGCTAGGCGCTCGTCTGCAAGTTCCGACTCGCCCCAGCATCCACGCGCGCATTGGCTTCCACCCCGTGACGTCGCCATATACCTCTTGCCGTTGTCCTTCCCTACCGTCCTCCTTTCTACGCGGACGAACGCCGTCAGAAGGACGCCGTCAGCTTTCCCCTGTCATGTGGGTACTAATGGTAATGCATTAAAATAAACGACATATCGCCTGGAACCCGTTTCAGACTTTGCGTTAGCGAGAATCACTAACCACTTATGTCGATATAGTATCTTTAACCCCACGTGAGATCCGTGCAATATTTTCTTTGAAATAATGTCGTGTTCACTTTTTGTATTTTACAAGTCCATTTTCTTCATTGTTGTGTGTGGCTGATATCTAGTTGGCATTTTCAGCCCAGTGTTTGCTTTTCTTCCTTTTGTTTTTTTATTCCTGTTTTGCATTAGTGGACTTCTTTGCTTTGTACAATGTTTGACACCGCTGTGTTCCTGTGAGGGGGCTGGGGACCAGTCAAGCTCCTTGTAAGCTTTTTTCCCCAGCTCCCGCCATATATACATGTATATGGTAAATAAACTATTATTATATTATTATTATCTCTCTCGTCGTTTCTATTTCCTCCCTTTGCTGCTCCGTCTGTGCCTCGTAAGCGCTCGCGCAGACGCGTCAGGTTGCAGCGTGGCAGCCGATATCACCGCTCGCCATGCTTCTTCGGCGGTCAATTCACCAGTCTTTCCAGCTGCTCTGGTTCCGTACTTGCTCGACCGCGAAGCTTAGGTCGCAATCTATGAACCCTTTTGCACACAAGACCGGAGACGAAGGACGACAAAGGGACAACAAACACACGGGTCTCAATTTGAGACGCGCGTGTTTGACGCCTTGTCCGTTCGTCTCCCGTCTAGAATCATGTCGCAACGTTGAAGGCCCGTTCACACACTTGCAACCGAGTAGGACTGACTGAGAAAAGACCGGTTTTTAAGCATCTCGCGACGGCATAGGAGCTGCTCTGCAGCAGCGCGCAACCGGTCCTACGCCATCGCAAGAGGCTCAAAACATCCGTCTTGTGTCTCTCGGTCCGACTCGGTTGCAAGTGTGAACGACGCTTTACAACTTCTGTATATATTCTCCGGAGGAGTGGCACGCTGGAGCTTTTGTAGCGTGAGCTACACTGGCCGAGGTTGAGCAGTTTCACGTGGCTCCTGGAGAGCCGTGCTGCGCATGCGCGAGGAGCAGTGACGTCACACGGCGCACAGCTGGCGCGCCGGAGCCGCCGCCGCCGCGCGCGCCTCGCCGGTCTGCGCATTCCAGAGGAGTGACGTCATAGCCGCGGCAGACGCACTGGCGCCAGCGCGTGCCCAGCTGTGCGCCTCCGTTGCGCAGTAGCCAAGTCTGACGCTGCACCGGAGCCGCTTGATAGCGCCTCTCATTTTGTGCGCATGCGCAGAGGTATCAGTGGGGGTATACATATAGCGGGGCGTTTGCCAGTGTGGTATAGCCATGGAGAAGGAGAGCGAAATTGCTGCTCAGCGGCGCAGAAGAGCGGAGAAGCTTAACTCATCGGATCCCGAAGTAGTTGCCTGGCAATTAGCGGTTGAGCGTAGGAAGAACGAACAGAAGAAGGCTAAACGTGCTGCGGAGACACCGGAGCAAAGGGAGGAACGTCTAGCAAAGCGGCGTCGCCAGGAGGCTGAGCGACGTGCCCGACCATCTCAGCAGCAGCAACAACAAGACGCCGTCGATGACGTCAAGGCTCGCCGATTGACTGACCATAGAGACGGGAGCGTGTTACTACACTGACCACCGAGCCGCCTTTGTGGCAATAGAGAAGCAATCAGACGTTGAGCAAAATAAAATAAATATACATGTGTCACATAATGCGTATACCGGTGTGTGTCATTGAAGCAGCAGTAAGCATGGTAATCAAGCTAATCCTAGACAACCAGGAAAGCTAAGAATAACCAGCTGAACCTAAGCTCACGCTACGTATATCCTGGCATAGCCGAGCTAAGCCACTGCAGTTTTTTGTTTCCTTGATATAACAATACCACTACTACTAATACTACTACTACTACTACTAATAATAATAATGTTTGGCAGCGAATCTGTTGAGAATTAAAAAAAAACGTTCGGAGAGCAAACGAGGACAAGCATTTTTTAAATCAATTTCCGCGCTAAATTAAGCGACGTGCTAAATTGCTCCCCGCTAAATCCAGCAGAAAAACTAAATTGGTTGTAAAGGCCAAATTTACACCAGCGAGAGAACTGAATCGGTGCGTAGGTCTCGTGACGTCAACTTTCCCGCTAGATTTAGCGGTAAACGGACAGACGTTAAAAGAAAAAAAAGCATACCATGCTTCAATAATGATGCCGACGTCAGTCCGCGTGCGCAGCCCTTTCCTTCTCTCCGATGTGTTTGTCGTGCCCCTACCTGGGGAACATGCCGGAATGCGGCGTCTTTTTCAGCGGCCCAACCCCGAAGGCCGTCGCGCGCATGCATCTGGCACGGAGGGGAGGGGTGACGGCCAAGGCGCGTGCCAGCCGTCGTGGGCGTCAGTCAAGGCTACGCTCCACGGGCGCGTCGTCGTCGTCGTGCACGCCGCCCACGCAGCTGCATGCAGCAGCATGGAAGACGCTCCGGCGCAGCAGGAATTCCGGAATGCTAGCGAACCTGCCCATCCCGCGGCGATCAACGCGCGAGCTCAGTGTTGGTAAACGAGCGTCAGCACGCAGCTCGATGGGCACGAAGCATGCGCAGAAATTCCCTTTCTGAATCTGTAGTGGTGGTTTGTTTTAAACTGTCGCGCAGCTATTGGCCAGCACACTGTTTACAAGCGCACACCGCCAGCGGCACGACGTCGTAGCTTTTCGCAAAGAGCAAGAACACGAGGCCACGGAGGCGAGTACGTGAGAGCTGCAAGGGGCGAGAAAGTAATCTTTGGAGAAGGAAGGAGGTAACGCCATTCTTTGTTTGTGTGTGCCACACATCGCTTTTGTCTCCGTCGGAGATGAGCCTGTCACTCAAACTTGGTGCAGAAGCGGCTTTCTCTTTCTCTCGCCGCTCTTGGCTCTGACAGCACCTCGAGAACCGCACGGAAGAAATAAAGTCCGGCTCCTCGGCGGAGCATTACTAAGTTCCCCTTTTAATAGAGAATCAAGAAACGCGTGGGTACGTTTTAGATTACAGATATGTTATCTTATCAAGACGCACGTGTTTCAAACGCAAAAAGAAAGTCCGAGAACATCTACGCGCTTATCAGTTATCAGTTGTGAATGCGAAAGCATGCCGCCTGCGACGTACTGCTTCCGCCTCGCGTTGTCGAAGGGCCTCACCCTCTTGCCGCCTGAAACGCTTCGAATCGCAATCCCGCCTCACGCTTTCGAAGGGGTTCATTCTGTCCTAGCGCGATGCGCCGCTGCTCGTTCCGCCCGCCGTGTATTCGGACACTTGACAACGATGGTGGATTTCGCTGCCTGCCTCCTCGCTCGTCGTGCTGCGTATTCCGCTCCCTTAGTTCGTCTGTGGTGCACTTGCGTGGACGGGCAGGTTTCGCTACCGCCGAGGTTGCGGCCGCCAGACGATGTAGATGGTTGAGGCGCCGCCACGTTCGTCGGCGTCGAGAGAGCAGAAGCGGCCGAGGCGCACACCGCCGTGTTCCTTTTACCGGCGCGGGAGCCCGCAGCGCCATGGGGTGGCGTTCCTTGAAACTATGACGCGCGCCAGCCAATGGGAGCCTCGTTCCTTGAAGCCATGGCGCGCACCAGCCAATGGGAGCCTATCCATCAAATCGCTGCTAGCAGATTTGACGATGGCTTCGCTCCATGGGACAGGGAAATTTAGGTGCCGTTCGGCGCGGCTTCAAAGTTGATAACGCCGGTTCGCTCCATGAGACAGTTAATGCTTTCGCATTAAAAAAGCAGCGCTTCCTCCTCGAAACCGCCTATCGTAAGAACTACTTCGCGCGGCGGATGAACAATGAGCAAAACTTCTTTTTTCTCGAGGTGAAAGCGGGTATAGACGGGTCACTCTCGTGACTCAACTCTGACGCGCTGATTGGCTCACTGAGACCGTAGCCTTCGCCGTTTGCCATAATACGGTGAGACGAAAAACACGCGTTATCAAATCTCAAATTAAACAAGATGCAACAATGCTACGACAAATGATGCAGGCAAGTCGGTTCCGAAACCGACTGCAAGACAGTGTCACATCAGCTTCGAGCAAGTTTTCTTTTCCAATACGGGCATAAACTGAGGGAGAGGAGGACGCACAGGGGAAGGGAATTTCAGAACGCCATGGGCTCTGGTTGGAATGATTAGTGAGCAGGCGCACAGCTAGCTGCCTCTGTCTCCAGCGCAGTCGTCGAACGCGTTCAACGAGTGCGGTAGAGACCAATGACAGCTATAGCTTCACGTCTCCACCCTAATCGTTCTAACCAGAGTTCGACGAATTCTCACCTAGTACCCGTTTTCATCTGACGACACAAAAGGCACAGTTTCTTGCTCACTCAGTTCATGCGCCGCATTTACCCGACCGTAGTCTCATATACTAACAGAGTCTGGTTGATCGCGAGGCAGAGAGCGTGGCTGCCGGCGATTGAAAACGTGTAGCGTCTTGATAAGGATAACACAGTCACCTAATCTAGAACGCCCCTGCTGATACAGTATCTCAATTCGCAGCCTAACGAGCGAACATGTAGTATTCGGGTCCTCGCCGCTGCAAAAGCCGTACTTTTCTTACGTACGGGTTCTTGAGAGTGGCAAATCGAGCTATAGCTACAGTATCCTTCGTTCTGACGTCTGCCAGCGCGCTCTCGTTTCCTCCTCTCCAACTGCAGGCTTTCTGAGCACAGCGCAGGCTATGACCCGACGCGTGCGCGCGTCGGCTATGGTCTGGAGTGGTGCTTTCACGTACTCACACGGCTGCGCTGAGGCGAAGCGAAACGCAGGATAGCGACGTCTGCTACGCGGGTTGACGCTTCTCTGCAGCGCACCAGTGCGCAGTAGAAGCGAACTCAACGGAGCTAACATCGCGATATGACGATCTAATCGAGATAGTGCGTAATATTTGAAGCGATAACCGAGAGTTTTGAACGCTCGCACTAGCTCTACAGTAACGGTCCAGCATGCAGGGTGTACCAAATAACTTGCACCAAACTTTACAAAAAAAAAATAATAATCGGAGCGCTTTACGAGTGAAATAGACACTATGCGTTAGAAAGCGTTTCGGTAAAGTGCATAATTCTTTTGGTGCGCCTAGTTACATAGTTAATTAAGACTAAGTAGCTATTTTTAATTATTCGTTTAAGAGCCGAGGTGTGAATTGGAAAGTTGTTGAGCCTATTGAAAAACACCCAATTAAGCTGTTTTCTGCATGATACGCTTTGCGCGCTTCTTTTTATTAGTACTAAAAAGAAAGCCCGCGAAATATATTTTAAAAATTCCGAGGACGCCTAAGCACTTCTTATGAGTTGTGAATGCGAAAGCATGAATGTCGTTCTTCCGCTCCCTTAGTTCGTCCGTCTTGGCGTGCACGGCCACGTTTCGCGACTGCCAAGGTTGCGGCCGACGGCCGAGCGCTCGCTCTCGTGAAGTGGCCGCGCCGCGCTGAGCACGGCCGTGCAGCCCCTCCGGAGTTTGCCCGTGCGGGCTCTGCGGCCGAGCAGCCGTAGCCTTGGCTATCGTGACGTGCTCCGGCCGCCCAAGCGAGAGAAACGAAAACGAGCAAGCAGCGAGCGAAAACATAGAGAAAGTAGGGGCGTCAAATCTGTCGATCACGCTACTCCGGCAACTAGGACGGGTACAGACGATCACATTGTGGGAGCCACTGGCTCCTCCCCGAGAAGGCATACGCCGCGGACGTTCCGGCCGGAGTTGTCTGGCCGCAAGCCTGGTTGCTCCGTATCGTGTTGGAGAGACTACGTCACCAAGCTGGCCTACTCTCTGCACTCGCGCGCGTCCCCCGTTTTCGGAGACGACCGACCGGGGAGAGTCGGACTGCCTCGGAGTGGACGGCCGTGTGGTCGAGGGAGTCTTGGATGGGACTTCGGGCGACAGGTCGAAGTCGCGGCGCGAGCTCGTCCGACCGGCGATGACTCCGCGCTAGTGTCGCCTGGCTCTGACAGTCGGCGTCCGCACTACCAGCGGACGTCCGTCTGCCGAAAGCCTGACCACGAACTCCTGCGACGACGGGTAGCGGCGGGCTCGTCCGATCGGCGATGGCTCTGCGGCGGCAAGTTACCCTCGCGCTCATCTGGTCGGCGGACAATCCTGTACACTGCAGCCCTGTCTCGGACAGCGCTTGACCAGAGCATCTTGCTGAGCACCCCTGAGTACTCAATAAACGCTGCGAATACCGGGATCATCGTTGTTAGCGTGGCGTTGGCCGAACCCGGCGCGCGACCGCCCTCGCTGGTAGTAGCGCGTACGGCAGCAGGTGGGACGAGCACGGGATTTCCCTGTAGAGCACCGGTCCCGGACGTGAGTGTGTAATCCTCCTCCATGTCGCCACACAACATCTATGATTCACACCTCGGGCGCTCTTACAGCGCAATCAATGGAAAAGTTCGCTGATTACGCTGCCTAACAAAACAACTAGGCGCACTACAAATTGTCGCACTCTACTGCTGCCAGGCTGCCTCTACTTGCCCCTAGACGGCGCAAGTTGTCCTGTCGCGTCAAAGCGGCTGTTTCTCTCTCTGCTTGTAACGTCCCGTGCCGTATTCTGTATATAGTGGCGTCTGAGCGCTTACTTTCAGTACTGAGAAAGTGAAATAATCTTTTTGGTAACTGGGTAACACATACTCTTCACATTTCGGTGAAATAGAACATAGAATGTATAGCGGGAGGCACGCAGGGAGAATGCTTTGGCGTTGTTCGGCTCAAATGATGCAGCAAATCACACAAAGCACGCGTGCCTGAAACGCCGAATGATTATACCGCGTTCTAAAAAGTGGTTCCCCAATTTCCGCCCGATGACGTCACAAAATGTCACGCTGCCGTCGGTCGCGATCCTGGCGGTGACACAGCGGCGGGGGTGGATGTGGCAGGCGCAGTGGTGGCGCGTCGAGCGCACTTCCGGCCTGGGGCTGTGGGCGGAAGTCACCATGCGAGACGTGCATTCCTGCGCTGTTTAGAAAGAAACCAGACAAAAACCTGCCTTTCCGTCAAAACGCCGCGACTGGGGCTGTACCAAAAGAGTCGAGAAAGGTTTGAACGTCAGTTTTCATCTCCTCAGGTCGTATGAGAACGTGGATATGTGCCGTGAAAAAGGAAATCCAGAAGCCGTCGCACCACGACTGCTTGTGCGGGAAGCACTTTGGGTTGATTTCACGGATACTTGTGGTCATCAGATTTATTTGTTTTGTTCCAGCATGAACGCGGGAAAACCGTCAAGTTTTACGGACCACCTGCGGACAGCATTCAGTGCGTCTTCAAGTTGAAACGGCCGCCTGATCGTTCGAACTGTCGTCTGCTCTTTCAAACGTTTCTGCTTGTCGTCTGCTCTTTCAGACGACACCGGCCCGAAAACCAAACGTCGGCGCGGTAATTGCGATAAAAAGTAAGTGCAGCCTCTAAAAGACTTTTAAGTTTGAAGGTTGGTTGGGGTAAGCAGGCTCGGTGTAAACAGTAGATACAAGGATATGTTGATCATTGTAACCAGTGGCCATCGCCGACTTGTTATGCCCGATTCACTTGGTCCGATTCTGCCTTGCTATTTTCAGTATCAACGTCAACCATCTCAGCTACGGTTCACGCTTTTGCGGCCCGAGCGACGTCGCGACCGAAAATTGCGAGCGGAATCTCATCATGCGAATCAGGCTTTGAGCGTCCATTCTGCAGCGTCCACGTGGAATGAATCGCCGGCATGTCACATTATTCACGCGAAGTTTTGCGGTGTAACGAGCCTCGGTAATTTCGCCGAGGCCGCTCAAGTAGTCAGACATTGCCAGGAAGACGTGCAATCAACAATTCCAACGCGAAAAAGAGCACGAGGACTCGCACCGACGCCGACAACATCGCATTTCAATGGTTTGTTTATGGGCGACGGCGAGCTTCTGCCCACACTCGCATCACGCATGCGCGGTACGCTCCGGTTTGTTTGTAAACACGAGTTTAGCACCAACCGCCAGGGTCGCGACATGCGACAGCATGACGCTCCTGTGACGTCATCTGTTGTCACTAGAGCATGTGGAGCATGAGGACTATACACACCAGGCGAAGACGCGTTCCAAGGCACCGCGCCCAAAGAGCAAAGCCGTCACGCACTACGCTCCGCTTAACAGCCAGCTGTACAGCGTTAGCGTGACGTCACGAAACATAGCGTCATTGTCTTCGAAATACAAAGTGATACTTCGACGACGGGCAACGCGGTGGTGGGGAAGCGACAATGGAAAAGGCACTCGCGCACCGAGCAGTGTGCGCGACCTTGAAGAGGTGTCACTTTGACGCCTGCGGAGCCACCTGACGTCACGCCGCTAAAGGTGACGCTGCTATTAGCAGTGCGCATGCGCGGACGCGAATCTGGTTTCCGCGTACGCGCAGTGCTCACACCTCGTGCTGGCCTCTATCTCTAGCTCAACAAATATCTGCAATGAAGACAAATGGCACGCGGGCACGAGTGCGTGGCTTTAGAACGTGCCTTCCATGCACGAGTCCTCGTACAAACAGGAGCATGCTGCTGAGCTATAGGGGGGCCACACTGCTTGTACAGTATACAAGAGACGGTCTGCATACAGATTCGAACGCGAGATCCGTGCTTCGAATGCCACGCGAAATGACTTCAAGGAGGGCACGCGGCATTCTAACCATGCGGATATTGCGGCGACTCGCTGTTTGCAGACTGTCTTTCTGTGAAGTATGAGCAGCGTAAACCCCGGCTTATGCCCTTACGTTCCAGGAATGCGTGACGACCGCCATAACTAGTTCATACGAGGCAGTGTTAGGAAGTGCTGCGTAGATTGCACTTAAACGTACCGACTTAGAAGTAGGTTTAGAAACTTGTACATTAGCTTGAAGTACATTCTCTGAGTATGTACTTGTACTCAGACTATTTTTAAAGCGCAGCTCTAGGCGCCCATTTCCGGCGGGCAGCGTCGGCGTAACCGCGCGGTGCATGATGGATAAGTTTTCCGCTAAATCTGGTGGAAAACTTTCCGCTAAATCTGGCGGAAAACTTTCCCCGCCAAATCTGGCGGAAAATTTTCCTCGCTAAATCTAGCGGAAAATTTTCCCGCTAAATCTAGCGGAAAATTTTCTCCGCTAAATCTAGCGGAATATTTTCCCCGCTCATTTAGCGGAATATTTTCCCGCTAAATCTAGCGGAAAATTTTCCCCGCTAAATTTAGCGGAAAATTTTCTCCCCCCCCCCCCTCTGAGGTCACGTGACCCCCAGGCCACGTGACATTCCCCCCGAGGTCACGTGACGCCACGAAGTCACGTGACCCCCCACAGTGCCTTCCCTCCTCCTCCAAGAGCTGCGCTCCAATTCGGCGTTACAGGGAGTTGTAAACTGCTTTCATTTTTTTCTGGTACTTTCCGAGGAAAGTGCAATTCCCGACTTTAAAGATACATTCTCCAAATTTGGTTTTGTTAAATTTGTATCACGAAATGATGCTTTGTCAACTCCGAAGAAATACTGGCATGAGAAATATAAGTACTACGTAAAAGAGCGGACACTTCCATAGGCCCCAGCGGCCCAATTCAGCATCAGCGAGCGCACCCAGCAGCCAGTATAGTCCTCAGTTCAGATGTTTAATGGATGGATACACGCAGTAACCGCTGGCCAGATGAATGAATGGATTCTAAGGCGAATTCTGGCGTAGCTTTTGTATCGGGTAGTAGCATGCGCCCTCTAGGTTTAAAGAGTCAGTGTTATTGTAACTACCATGGTTTTTGTTTAAAATATAATTGTTTTTATAAGCACACCTTAATTGGCCTGCAGAAGAAAGTAATCCAGCGCTACATATAATTCAAACTGACTCGCACCGAAAAGGATATTTTCGCATTTTGTGCTAACTCTCTTGAAGGGACGACATGGGACTGACTTACCAGGAAGTTGACACACAAATGTATTTATTTCGTAACTATGACAAGCAAAACAAACATCAACTCTGGAGATAATGAGTGATGTATGTTATTCGTGCGTTGCAAAAATAAGATATACACATGCAGAAAATATATGAATAACGCGTCAACAGTGCGACACAAAAAAAGTACTGTATTACAGCGAGACTTACAACGACAAATGCAATAGGATGGAGGGCATTAAAAAAATTGCAGCTGAAGTTCCATGAAAGCGCTGCACATATGACCATCTGACTAATACAGCAGCTAATGGAAGAGCAATCAGTTGCCCAGTGCATCTAAATTCAGTAATCCGAATACAAATGGTCCGTAAACGAGAACTACGAGTCGCATTACTGACCACCAACGGAAGGATGACTAGAAACCCGCACGAGACAACAAGCCGCGGAACCAACTCAACCCACACAACGATGCGAGAGACGCAGACCAAGCAGCCGGAGTATCACGCCCCTCCGTCGAGTCCGCGGCTCCGAAGCCAACCGTCGTGCCGCAGCCATAGCCACAGCCGTTGAAGTCGTTTTTGAAAGTTTTCAAGGTTCATCCAATAATTTTCAAAGTTTACTCTATACAATGAAGTTATTTACTAATGTTATATATCTGACAAACGTTCAAAATAAGTGGCACTAGTTAGGCGCTTGACTAACGGCCAGTAGTCCCCACCCTGGCCGCGAAACTGGCGACTGCCATACTTTACGTAGTACTATATTTCTCTATGATACTGGGAGGGATGTTCTACTCTCATCAGAAACGTGAGCAGACGACGCATCGCTCCGTTTGTTCTGGGCGGCTTGCCCGTAGCTTGTTGGACTCTCGCGTACTTCTCGGTCGGTCAGCGCAAGCAAGGAGGTTTAAAATATTAGGAGAGCAAAATTAATCATAATGTAGCACCTGAGACTGTGGTGCGGAAAAATTAAACTTTCAAGTCGAAGAAAAGACAACGAAGGAGAACGTCACAATGTTTTGGGAGATTCTCTCTTGTCTTTTCATTCGACTTGAAGGTTCTTTAATGTTTTCGCACCCCAATTTCAGGTGTCACATAGATTAATTATCACCAGCTCGCTTGCACACTCAGTTTTTTTTTTTTTTTCATTAAGGAGATGACACTATTCTATGAAAGAGATTGCTTGCGGAAGCTACGGGGCTGCCGTCATGCGCTTTCCTAGTACATTTAACCCTCTTGGGTGCAACAATCCAGTGCAAGCGCCACCAAATTCAGAAGAGGGACTATGAATTTGGCTCCATTCCCGAAAAAAACGACTCTGTGGCCACTTGACTTTATCAAATATTCGCTGTTGTTTTTTGAAAATAGGTCATGCACCCTGATTACCCCTAGGCAATGCATACCAGTAAAAAATCACTGTATAAGGGAATGTCACTATATAAGGGAATAAAAGGACATCATGAAAGATTGTGTTAAAATATTTGTACTTTGAAAGTACGTTGTATTTATAGTACTTTACTTCAAGTACATTGCACCCAGTGTACTTTCTATTTTACTTGAAGTACATCACATCTCATTTACTTTGTACTTTACTTGAAGTACCTTTTAGATGTACTTTACCGAACACTGATAGGAGGCAGGCGCCAGTGCGCAAGACAGCTCGTGCCGCCAATTGCTCTGCTCGCGCAGAACCTCAGCAGGGTTGTCGCGCATGCAGAAAGACTACAGATCACACGATGCATGGCGTCAGCGGTGGCGTAATGAGACTGGCTGCGGGATCCGTCCATAGCAAGCATGGCGCCCCGACTGGTGCACCATGAGTGCAAGCACGTGCTGCTTGACATAGCTTTGGCAAGCTCGAAATTCCACGGGCTCGTCCGCACGAGCAGGGACAAGCCGGCGGCCAGTGGCCTTGCTCGCAATCGTCTATTAGCGGCGAGATGTTTCAGTGGCGCCCTCGTTTGGTTACCTTTCGTGACGTCATCACCTTGTGAACAACAAGTTTGATGGTGTTTGTATTGGGCATGGTGGAAGCCTGAAATCATAGCGCTCTCAAAGCAACACTGCCAACACCGTCAAAATTGAAGTTCTAACATTCTTCTTATTTCCGTCGATGAGACATCCTTTGCTGACGTCATAGTCAGCATTCGGCGAATTGTGGTGGGCCGACCACAGCGACGCTTTCGATCGCTCACGTGGCCAATAGAAGCAGGAAAATATTATAGTCGTTCCTCTAACGCGGCTGGGAGCACCTCCGGTTCCGGTGCAATGTTACGTCACGAGCCACGTGACTGCCCATTGCGCTGTCGGGACCAAGGAAAAAAAAACACTCAATTTTTTTAAGGCTTACGCACAGAAATGAAGATTGATTCTTGTTCTGGGAACATTCGGGGTTTATTTAACTCACTGTCGAAAAAAGAAGTAAAAAAAAATAATTTCGTGTTATTTTAAATGATGCTCCATTTTCTCCGTGTTTTCTTTACCACTTATAGTGCTCCAAACGAACACACTTGTCCTAAATTACGAAGAGCGCAGCGATTGCACCGAAGCAGTTATTACAGGGGCACTGACACCCCAACGGTCGTATTTCTTTTTGCTGTCTAAAACGATGCGAGTATTGTAGTCATAATACACACATATATATATATATATACATATATATATATATAATAATAATAATATTTTTTTCCCTTTCCGATTTTTATATTCTTGCTTCTTTTGATTTGCGACGTCAAATACTCATGAAATTTAGAAGCTTTTCAGGCTACATTTCTATAGCATTTAATAACGGCATTCGTAAAACAAGTTCTTTCAACGCAATGGCGAATGCATTAGGGGCCTTTTGGAAATACCGAAAATCGGAGTCCGGTGTGATGTCGCCTCCTGGATTTTTATCCTCCTCTCGAAAACATGGCGGCGCTTGACTCACGTAGCAGAGGATGGTCGGTGAGTTTGGGAATCGGACGAAGTGGTCTTTTTAAGGTGCCCGACCACCCGTCAGACTTCGAAGAGGAGATCGTCAGACGGTCAAAACAACTGGGTTTGGTGTCTGTGTACCGTAGTTTCGGTGTGACTTCGCCGGGGCAGCCTTTCACGCAGAACCGGAGCCCTCACGTGACGTGGGCCCTCACGTCACTCCCAAAGTCCAGTGCGCGTTCTCTTCGACCTCACACCGTTTCAAGAATTTGAGATCGCTGTGGGCCCTAAAAGAACTTCGAAACTCGAAAGTGAAGCGTCGTCCGCTCGCAGCCGGTTGTTCGCGGGACGACGGCGAACACGATACTTCGAGTGGTGGCGGGGAAACTCGACTCGCAGGACGGCAGAATATTTGACGTCACTGCACTGGCGCGGATCGCGCGGGAGTTTCGAACTCGACATTTGGAAACCTGCTTTTTTTTACTTCACAAATACTGAATTCCTAAGCTTCAAATTTTGAGGGTAATGTCCAGGCAGTCGCTTCGCGCAATAATAATATATATACAATAATAATAATAATAATAATAATATAATAATAATAAAAATGATTTCCTGACGTAGTCAGTGCCCTTTTTAAGTGAAATCGATAAAGAAACGTTTGACGACCAGTTTAAGCAACAAAAAGCAACGCCTAAAATTGCACAAATACCCATAAGAGAGAGAGAGAGAGAGAGAGAGACAGACAGAGAGCAGACAAGAAAAAAAGGAAAAAGGACGGACCCTCATTTCGTACACGGCGGTGAGAAGTGGGTCGCGGGTAGTCGATGGATGGCCAGAGTGCGAAGGATTGCTGACAGCCGAAAAAAGAAACCAAAATGGCGGCCCATCGATCGCCCCGCGTGTTTTTCCGATATCGGTGCGGCCGAAGCCCAACGACAGCAGGGACGGGTCGGAGCTCACGACGCCAATTGGATTAGGCCGGAGCAATCCCCGGCCAATGATTTCCGCCTCCGGACTTCCGAGGCGTCACCGGCGCACATTGTTAGCGTCGACGAGTGCCCGCGCAAAACAAGTATACGGGCGACCAAAAGCCAGCGAAACAATAAAGCCAGGTGATTTCCGCACATCTCGGCACAGCTATAACTCTAGTTGTCGATCATGACCAGGGGCACATATAAAAAGGAGCGGGGGGGGGGGGGGGGGCTCCTCCTCTCCCTTCTTCCTCCCTCCTCCCCTGTTAGTTTTCCAAGGGAAATAACGACGAAAGACGAGTTTTTCTAGGAAGGAATGCTCCGTTCTTGGTAAAATGCCAATTATTAGGTAAACATAATAGAACCGGGCAACGCTCGTGACGTCAAGTCTCTTTACAGACCTTCTACCAGTGATTTCCCTACACACACACCCTTGTTGTTCTGAAGGCACCCCCTTAATTCGCAACGACTCCTCTTTTTTTCTGCATGTGGCTCGTGTGTAATCAGTACCTGCCGAAACGCAAATGCAGCATTCACGTCGCAATTTGTGCTCCGCGACGAAACTGGACAAAGCGCCCCCTTTCCGGAAGGGGCTCCGCTTTACTCGGAGAAAAAGTTCACGCGTACACGCCACGCGCCTTCAGAAGCAACTGGCTGACCCCCCGCGTAATTTCACGAAACTTTGTGGCCGAGTGGAAATACACTTAAGAGGTCGTGAGCCGCGGCACCTGCAGGCGCTGTACAACGCCTAGCGAGGGGCGCGCCTCGAGACAACCTCAACTCGCAGCAGATGCAGCTGCTTCAACTCAAATAATGGATTGAGTAATCTTTTGTCGATCGGGAAGCTCTCATAGGGCGGTTGACGGCACAACTATAGATGATCGAACTTCTATCGAGTATTCGCGACTGCACCAAGTAGATAATCGTTTTCCTACCGCGTTTCAATCGCCGATTCGTCAACTCCGAAAGCCCGAATTGAGTGGATTGGCCGTTCCCGCGATAGACGAGGGGATCTTAGAAGCTGTGTCAACGCCCACACTAACAAACTCATATCAAAATTGTACAAGACTGCCTTTTTTTTTTAACATGGTCGAAAGCGGTGGCAACGAGTCTGCCGAACGACGTTTCATCCTTTTCTCGTTGCGTTCGTTTAATAATTACGATGTTTCGTCAAACACAACCCCGGTGTTTTTCAAAAAAACAAAAACCTGTTGTGTCTTGCCTGCTTTGCAGGGAGGGAGTACAGGAGCCGAGGGCTGTAGGTAAAGTTTAAATGTGTGGGTCCGGCGTGCCGAACCCACGAAGGGTACCTCGTACGCTCCAGCGGAGGACTGAAGATTCATTTAGTCCGCCCGAGGATATTTTGATTCGCAACCGAAATCTCGGTTGCACGGCGTTTTCTCCGCAATTTAAACCTCAGTGAAGAATACGGGCATCTCGGCCGGTATTCGAACCCACGACCCGGGGGATCCGAAGGCCGGCACCTCGCCTTCGAATCAACCAGGCGGCTCGGAGGCTCAGGTAAACACGCCTCGGTGAATCACGCGCTAGACTTCACCGGCTTCCACATTTGATTACCGACGCCGTCGACCGAGCGTCGCAGGCGCGCGTGTCCCCGCGAGACGAGCTTCCACGAAACGCCACAGTGTCCACGAAACGCGAGGCAACGAAGGGTTGTCCACAAAACCCGTGTCCATGAAAAGTTGTCCACGAAACACGTTTCGACAAATCGATACCGACCCTGCAAGCCGGAGGTTGCAAACTCGTTTCAAAACATCACCACATTTTTTTTTTACCATCTAAAAAGTGAAGCTAGACAGCCTAATGGCTCATATCTCTCCACTTTTCAAAACAGCTGCGTGGAAGCAACGTTCCACAGCGGGCGGCCGCGTGCTTACGAAACCGCATAGGCATGCGGCGAGTGGACTACTCGTAAAGCAAAATACAACAGCCACACCTTGGCATAAAAATAGTCTATAACCATACAAAATACAAACTGTTTCAACAAAAAATTACGGCGTTTTTTCTTTTTAGAAAAATAAATTGTGCATGGCCGAACGCTCATTTCCAGCCGAAAGGTAGCGCTAGAGCTGCGAACGTGGCGACGAAGGCTCTGGAGAGGTGAAAAGTGAAGGAAAGGGGAGAGCGCCGAAGGAGCGAGAGAGGAAGGAGGAAGCAAAGAGGAAACGACCGCCATTTTGACGCTACACGCTTTCGGCGCCCAGCACTGTTGAGGCTTACGCGTAGTCTGCTACGGGCCGACCTCTCTTTACACATGAAAGTTTGCGGTCGAACGTCAAGAAAACATCATTCGTTAGCTTTTTAACCTACCGAGGAATAACACTATCATTCTCTTGCCAGCGCCAGCAAAATAAAAGGAAAGAAGCGAAATTTGGATGTTGATCCCATGCATTCCACCGGGCGAATGAATGAAAATGGCGGCCCTTCCCGCACAGCTGGGAGCAGCTGGGAGTTCACGCGTATGCGTCGCCCTCTGCGCCGCGGGCTCACTCGGGAGGGCGGCTTTACGGTGGCGAGATCATAAACTGACCAAGCTGTCCCAATATACGGCTCTGGAACCCGATGCCCAAGTTTCAGCACGAACCGATATTTTATTCAAAAGATATGCGATTTTCTGAAACTTTCGATGGGAAAGTGGGTCCATTTTCTTCCGTTTTCGGTTTCTGGCGCCATAGAGCTCCGTCGGCCACCATTATCCCATTCACATTTTCAGAAAATCGTTTATAGCATTCGAATAAAATATCGGTTCGCGCCTGAAACTTTGCCGTCTGGTTCGGACCTCTAGCGCTATACCTTCGGACCGAAAATGGGCGTTCGGCTATGCGTAGTTTATGTTTACGGTAAAAAAAAAAAAAAACAAAACAAAACAGCAATTTTTTTTTTCGGGGACATCTTGTATATAGGTAGTTGCTTGGAAGCGATATGCCTGGAACGGGTCTTCGTACCGTCGTATTCCTCCTACGCTTCACAAGTGCATCCTCGTCGTAGGAGCCGGCGTGTCGCGCTGTCACAAGTCGCGATCCTGGCGGTTAGACTTAAGGCCCGTCACTCCTTGCGACCAAGTGCTGACCGAGAAACCAGACCGGTTCTGAGCCTCTTGCGATCGCGAGGACCAGCTCCGCTGTAGCGCATCCGGTCCTAAAGATCGCAAGAGCGCTTACAATCCGGCCTGGTCTCTCTCGGTCGTCCTCGGTCGCAAGATGTGAAGGGGCCTTAGAAATACTGGCTAAAAGGGGTCAGAACGGACGCCGAGGGTCGCCGCCGCGACGTCGCTCATACATACGAATGCCTGCCTCGTTTTAACCGTCGTGCGTGATTGCACCGGCATCTGAAACACCCCCGAGAAGCTTTCTGGCTACCCACCGGTCTATACGGTAGTAGAACAGGCGGTGACGGAACGTAGCCACCGCTGCCGTACACGCAGGATCGCTGGTAGCACCGCGGCACTTTTATGACGTCATCAGGCGGAAATCGAGGAACCCCTTTTGAGGACGGGGTAGTAAACGCATCATTAATGGGAAACGAACGTTATCGTGGCAAGGGGTGGGTGTCCGCTCGATGCTGTCTTTCGCACACACCCGTACGAGTACTCACTGCATGGATGAGAACGTCGTGGAGGTGCTCCGGTTGCCCCGCCTCCAGCACGAGCCTTTCGTATTTTTTAATACACTCGGGCGTCTCGTGAGCTTCGAACGACGTACGAGCAGCCAAAGCACGGCGACTGCTTTCGTAGCCTCCTCTGTACCGACAAAGCCTGGCAGATCGCCACGAGAAGCGGCCGCCGAAATTGAAAAGGTAGAGTGGCAGACAACGGATGAGAGGAGAGCCACGTGACGGCCGCCCCGCTGCGGCGAGACGCCGAAACACACTTCTCCCGAGAGACGGAATGTCCGCTCGTGCTTCTCGCGTTCCTCGCGCTACCGCTTCTTCTCGTCGGATTTGGAAACCACGTTTCGGGTCCTCGCTGCTGCAGAAGCTGTCCGCTGACGTCCAGGTTCCACGAGAAATGCTCTGTGCTACCTACTAGAAAGCTCGCACCGCCCTCTCTTTGTCGTCGTTCCAAGGGCGCTCTGCGTGCCTCATAGTTTCCTCACTTCCTCCCAGCGCAGGTAGCGGGTTCCGTCGCAGCGTGTCTCTGAGTTTCCCCCGGCTCCTCGGGGCGGCAATAGTCCTCGACATGTGTGTGCGTACCTTTCGTCACGATGACCACCGATCGAGGCAATAAATGTGTTCGTACCCTTGTTCAAAATTCTGTGTCACGTCTGTGTCGTGTGCTAAACAGCTTCGCTGGTCAGCCACCTTCACAGAGTGGAATGGCTCATGATTTTTAACCAAGAGTCATTGCAATCGATTAAACTTTAGAGTAACGTGTATAAGACTGCCCTTCGACGCACTATCGCGGGCAATATAAGCACGAAACAGTTCTTTCTGCTTTTTGATGTATCAGCCAGCTTTGGAGAGAGCTGTGGCCAGAATTAGGAATGAGACGCGTACTTTCATGCTAACCTCCCCCCCCCTTCCCCACAAAAATAAATAAATAAATAAATAAAACCTTTGGATTGGTTTTTGCAGTTTACATTGTACGCTGGGCACGGTCTTGCACGCTGAATGCGAGTTTCGCACCGGCTTCGACGACCTCGCGAGCGACGCCTTCGCCGTGTTCGAAGCTCCACGATATAAAAGCGGAGCAGTGTTCCCTCGGTCAGGTCCCTCGACAGCTAAAGAGCAGACGAACCCTCCCGCCGCCCGTTTTCTTGGGGCGTCTAAACAGACGCCGCGTGTATCTTGGGGACGTGCCAGCAACGCAATCTCTGTCCAAAACAGATACCGCCGTTAATCTTCCAAACAACCCCGGCTCCAAGCAGGAGTGAAATCTCACGCCATCCAGAACCAGAAGGACGTGTTGCGGAGCATTTCCAGCGGCTATATCTTCCTGCGTGAAAACTGCGTGGAGTTTAACGCAGGAAATAACGGAACCGCGCATAATAGCAGTTCGGGTATATTTATGGCGGAGCGTAAAGAAGACAAGCGACTTGATATTTGTGCAAAAGTATGTACAAAAGCACACACACACGCACACGCACAAAGAAGAGAAAAAGGCATGTTTCGATAATATCCGATACACTCTGAGACGAAAAAAATGGGTTGCGAACGAGCTAGGTACATGCCGTGTGCGTGTGTGGGACGTCACATGACCTCACGTTCTCACGTGACATCCTGTATATTTGCTTACGACTGACCTTCACCCATATGTCGGGCGAGACTCGCGTGTCGCTTTTCTCGTGAAAGCCAGCACATGACATTCTGTGTTAAACAAAGATACGAAAATAAAATAATGTAGTATGTAGGCTCAGCATTTTGCTCCTGTTGGGCACCCGGTGGAAGTGCGCGTTCGCTGAACTAGTCATATGTCTGTCTCTCGCGAAGTGATCACGCTCTTGCCCATATGTGCAGGGAGGGGCGTCAGGTGATGAAGGCGGTTGATCGGTCCAGCCAGCGTGTAGCTCGCACCGCACTGCCAACTTAGGGGTGAATCAAGTAAAGACCCGAGCGAGTGGCCTTTTATTTTTCCTTCACCGAAAGCTGAAACAAAATCAACGAAAGTGTCCCTAAAAAAATTGATTTGATTAAAAGGTAAATAAATTTCGCAGCGTCCTGATGAATGTCTGGGCCCATATGTGTAGGCGACTCGCCGAAACCCATCCAAACCGTCGACTCCAGTTTAATTTCTGTTTGGCAAACTTGCCGTTGAAAAAAAACGTCACCGTTTAAACCGCGAAACTTTTGAACCGGACGGCAGCTTGCGCCACCTATAGCCAGTGTCGAGCATTACAGGCAGCGCTCCCTCGTAAAAAGAGACTTCCGGGGTCGCGCGGTCAGCACTACGGGGCGTCCGCGCACCTTGAACGCCGATGAAAGCTACGCACGCACACACTTCACTGATGAATGGCCACGTTCACGTTCTAATGCGCAAACCACACAATCTGACATTGGCCTCGAATGCGCCATTCAATAGTCCCAACACGTGCGTTTGTTTATCCATTGTTTCGCGTGGGTCACGTGATGTTCTCATCCCAGAGAGCAGAGTAGGACACGGATTGCTTTGTTACAGCGGGCGAAGAACGCCCCGTTTACAAACAAGCCCAGCCGATACCACTGCTTGCAGGAGTCTGCCCAGCATCACGCCCGGATCCAACCATTGCCTCTGCCTGCTATAGGGGGACACACACAAGTACTAGCACACAGACGAGGAAACCTAGAAAGGTGATGGTCTCAGTTGCCATGGCAATCGTCATTTCGGTCCATTCAAATCTTCGGAGCTTCGAAAGGGTCATTCTGAACCGGTCGGACCAAGATCGCTATATGGAGCATCGTCGTACTGAAAACGCTCCTCGCCCATATAAGCGCCGGTCGGACCAAGATTCCTCGCCAGTATAAGAGTCTTTGGCTCCGTGCATGCACTCTACCTTATCAATCACGCTTATTTCCCCATATTTCTGACATTTGATATTGCTGTTCTTGCGTATTTAAAGACGAGAAAATTATTTTCCGAGGCCGCCAAGCACCGGGGCCGCACGTGGTGGCAGTGCGAAGATGTGCGCTTGCTTCGCCCGTGTGTGGACAACAAAATCTCGGGAATCGAGAAACGTCCATATAAAGCCATCCGCCCCCACCGAATTTAGATCGGCTCACGAAGAATGAAAAGGTGAGAATTGCTCATTCTATGAACCAAAATGGCGACAATACCCTGGTGCTACTTTCCCACGAGCCACTTACTTTAGTTATTTGTTTCCTCTGAGAATTACCAATGATCGCATTCACGCTCACGCGCTCTTTTGTTTCGAGTCCGACATTGTTCTGGAACGCGTGCACACCGTTCGAGAAACAATGAGCAATCCACCTTTTTTCTCGGAAATCGCCGGTTCAAGGTGTTTGGGTGAAGAGCGCTCGGGGTCAACGTTAGCTTGCAGCGAGTATCTCGCCTGAAAGCCTGTCACAGTCGCTCGTGAACCCATGGAACGCGAACACGTGTTTTCATACGAGAATCACTAAAACCATTATGTGTATATATATATATATATAAAAGGTGGTTTGTAATGAGTCATGGATTTGTGGAAGGCATTTTTCTCGCGAAGAAAATAAACAAGCAGTAAGCTGCAAGTTGGGCAACGAAACTATGAAAGCGACACAAATATGCAGAACTGCATATTTTTGGAGCTGCCTACGCGTTTGACAGGGTCAGCTTTATGCTGCGTCTGCCGGCAACCCAATGTAGCTGTCAAGAGCCGTTTTTCACGCTTACGAATTAAGAGGAACGGAATTATCGGTAACTTTAATCAACCGAATGGAGTTGGAACTGAATGGGGGTGCCCATTCCGAAACCCTGGTTCATATACTAATGTTTAGCCTGAAGAAAAAAAAATGTTTGTTCCCATTTTAACTTTTCTCGCTTTCTTCTGTTCGTAATGTTTGTTCGGCAAGTGCATTACTAGAGAAGCTCCAAGCTGTTTCTAAACACTGCAAATAAATGAACGATTGAAAGCTATCGGCGCCGATCAGATCTGTGCACGTCGGTTGCCGACCCAAGTTGTGCACACGCAAGCGACACTCCCCAATGCCACGGAGCGTAATTTGCGAGTAAAATACGACACACATTTGTTTTTAAACTTTGTTTAGAATGGCAATTTTCGCCAGACAATTCTGGCCCGCGTTCCCGAGAGACAGCCAGTGCAAATGTCATTACACTGCCCATTGAACCGTGCACCCGCACACTCGCTGGCAGAATGGGTGCGGCTTGGAAACACACAAGGCCACACAGCGCTACACGCACAACGTAACAGCGCAAGACAAAGTGGAGAAAAGAAACAAGTAATATGATTAATAATACGATATTTTTCCTAGCAAAGGCAACGAAGGTCGATAAAGTACAATACGCAAACCGCCTAGAAATCCGCGGTTTAGGGCAATTCACCTTGTTATTTTACGCTGTTTCATTTTTATTTTTTTCAGCCAGATTCTCCAAAGGACATCCTCAATATCCCACACAAACTATTGATAATTATAATTACCAAAGTTAAAAAAAAAATGGTTTACAAAAATATTTGTAAAAGGCACACCCGTTAACCATCCGTCCATCTTCAATTTTCACGCATAATCCATCAGCCGCCGCCATGCTGCCCTGGAGCCCCGTCTTTATCCGCATATGACCAGCCTCCACAAATTCCTCAAATGTGACCCCTGGCTGTATACTTGTTATTCCCGTTCGACTCGCAAGCCGGCATTCTAGGCTCGAGCGGCATTTTTGTGCGCCACGGGCTTGCGCAACTCTTCACAGTAATACTAGAGGAAAACATTAATTCCGAGCGCAGGGACAGACACATTATGCTGCCCGGGAGTATCATGCGAGCCAAATTCCCAATCAGATCGAAAGGCTCGGCGAAAAGACGGTCGCCTAGGGGCAATAAGGCCACTGGAAGGTCGCAGAAGATCGGAGATCACAAGCTGTGCCCGTTCCGACGGTGTCCAGGGCACAGAGTTCCCTGCTCCGGTGACGCCTATACCGCACAGATGGACTGATCAAAGCTATACAGACGTCACACATTTGTGTCGACACTCGAACCTTCGAATTTTTGACGAAAATTGAAGATGGTTAGTTTTTAAGCTGAGGATGAGCACGTCGGTTGCCATCGGACGTTATTAAAAGAATAAACAAAAAACCTGACAAAATGACATATGTCGTGTCGTTTTCTCTGTCCTTGCGTTTACTCTTCGAATGACGTCTAAGTTTGTTAATGCGCATCAATGCACCCGATAAATATTGAACCTCCCCTCCGCTACGGGCCGTCAGCTACAATGTGCTAAAAGTTAGGTCTTCTCCCTTAAAATACCGCATGTAGGTCGAAGCGCGGAAATCGAACACCATAACGGCAGCACATCGCTCAACGCTTTTCATTCCCTTTGCTACACAGTCGCATATTAAATGCTAAGCCCCCCCCCCCCCTCAAAAAAAAAAAAATATTACAATAATTACGACACGCGTAACAAAAAATAAATTTTACGGGGAAAAAAAAAGTACAGCAATATTGAAGCCGAGAGATTTATTTGAAATTCTGCGCGCAAAATCCACTACGTCACGGAATGACAATTTCGGCCATTCGCTCTTTCTACCTCAACGTGAAGGCGAAGCCGATCCACCCAATCCACCTCTCCTCCCCGTGCCCGAAATGCCGAGAGAGAAAACAAGTGGAAAGGACGTGACTACCGACTAAATCGCGTCTCGCGCCGTCAATATTGCTCCAAGTTTTTTTATTATTATTATTATTATTTTCACGTAGAAATTAATATTTTGACACGCGTGTCCCACCCAAACTGTTAATATATATATTTGTTTTACAGAACGGACGCAGTGAAATCGAAACCACTGGACTAGCTCGGACGAACGTGGCATAAAAGATTCGGGAAGTCACGTGATTTGTTTCGCTCCCTATTCGCTTGCTCTCGATCACTGCATTTTCGGTGTTTGGTGGTCATAAAATTATCATCTATTATTAACATGTGCATCAAACAATCCACTACTTCTTAAACACAGTCAAACGCCGCTACAACGAACGCTTCTACTACGAAATAGCCTGTGCAATGCTTTAATAGCCTGCACATCTGCTTTATTGGGGTCATTAAAGTGCGCGACGGATATAACGAAGCGACGTGTATAACGAAGAATTATCGCGGTCCCACACGCTTCGTTATACAGGCGTTTGACAGTACTCCGTGTACTGTGACGTCATCGCACGCGAAGAGGGAAGAGATGGGGATAAAGGAATCAACACGACGCTTTCCTTGATTCCCGTAACTATAGCCGCACGCTCTAATTTGTCAAGAGATGGCAGCACTGATGGGCAATTCTCGTGCCGCAAATGCGTTGTGCGACAGTTGAGTCCTTTGGTAATATTTCGGCAAGCATAAAGATCTTGCAAAGGCGTACTAACCGAAAGAACCCGCGTCAATACGACTCGAAATCATTTTCGTCTCGATCCTGTACGACAGTAACGTAGCCGCAGAGAGCGGGGGGGGGGTAAACTTTACGGATAAAATTTACGCTTACAAGTACCGTCAACCATTGTTGTGGAACGCACAATATACGCGCTGCGCCATCGCTTCAAGGGCCGCTCATTTCGAGGGTCGTTAGGGGAGGGGAGGAAGAGTTACAACCTCCCCCCCCCCAAAAAAAAAAAGTTTTGATTTCGTTGTTGAATTACGAACATCTTTCCATAGACATCCAATCTGCACATATTTTAAATCATATCCAACCAGTGCCCGCAGATCAACATATCGACATACTTCGAGGAAATTCCATTTACATTCGTCGATTGTATTGCTCGCAGTACGCAAGGCTTTCTACCTGTACTGTACTCTCCGGCCAAGTTAGGTTGAAACGCATTCCGAAGCCACCTGTACCTCGGTATCAGGTACCTCTCCTACTGCTGGGACGAACTCTCCTAAAGTCGTTTTGGCGGTTCACTTGTTGCACCTCACGGTGTTTTTTCTCTCTCTCTCTGAACAGTGATACATATTTTCGGTGGCAAGCTTCGCTTTCCAACTGCACCGAATGGCACGAAACAACGTGTGTGCGAATGGTGATTCGAATCGAATAGTGCTACGTGATTACTCGCAACAAACAAGCACCGCTTGCGGCGTTGAAGCTAAGGATGACTCTGTGCTATTCCGATTAAAGCAACATTCGCACATCTCCAACTGATAAGCCAAGTTCGCGACGTTTCGCGCCCAGTTTTCTTTCTTTCTTTTTTAAGACAAATTCTAGCGGCAGATAGATCCATTCGGGTCGACAACTTTCCCCCTCCGAGCTGACCGTTTTATCCGCGATAATCCGCTACCACGCACGCAACAGAGATTGAACGAGGTCGTCCTCATCGCACCAGAAAAAAGCTCCGACGTCGCCGACGTTTTCAGAGGGACCGCGGTGTTAAAAAGATCAAGACGCCATGCCCCCAGCACAGCGAGCGACGACGGGCCGCACGGAAATCATCTTCCGAGATAAAGAAAGAAAAAAAGAAAAGGTTTCCGACTGGGAGAAAACAAAAACAAGAGCGGCGTGCCCAAGGCGTCGTCGTCGCGTCCGTCGTCAACAAAGTGGCTCGGTCGGCGACGACGAACGCCCAACCGAAGGTGCGAAAGCGAGATCACGGGCGGTTCCGGGTCGAGCAGGTAATCAACCATTTGTTGGGAGTGTTCAAATCGTCTCGACCTTGAACCCTCCAACGACGGAATTCACTCCTCCCAGCGCCGCTGCCGTTTGGAAGAAAAATAGGGGCGCACCGAAGAACGCCGTAGAAAGCGGTCGCGAGATGGAGGTTTCCGCTTGACCGAGCCTCCCCTTCTGAACGCAGCAAGCGGCCGCCGCACCGAACGTCACTGCTCGCTTCCCCTAATGAGCCGCGTTCTGAAAGGCGGAAAAAAGTGCCCGTGGCGAAGAATGCGGCAAAAGCAGTGGGACAACCGGCGGACGGCTATCCACGCCCCTCTTCGGCGAGGCGCCTCGAGCGGGCTCGGGCTCGCCGAACACCCCGACTGACCCGGAGGCCCGTCGAGGTCCCGGGGGACCCTCGGACACGGTCCGGACGATTCGGCGGCCCTGTCGAGCCGAGTTATGCCATGCAAACGAGTGACTTCCGCCGACGGCGCTCGGTGGCTCGGTTGCACTCGGCTCGGCCTAGCAGGAATGCCCTCCTTGAAGCTTCACCCCTCCCTCCCAAACAAACGTCCGATTCGGAAGGCTAGCCTGGCGCTCCGCGCCCGTCGCTATCTCGATAAAGAGGCGGTACTCACCGTGCCGTGTCCCCGTCGACGGATCAAGACGAGAAATCCTTTGCGGGAAGTCGTGCACCTCACAAAAATCGACGACGACGGCGACACACAACAAGCAATATGGGAAGGCGAAAGCCATTAATGAAGTGCCAGGGCAGCCCCGCGGCGAATGTCCAAGTATGCGCCCTTCAAACATAATTTTACGCAAAGTGTCCGTTATTTGATAAACATACATATATTATTTTACGTCTTCATAACATGTTTCAATAAGAATTTTGTGGGTCGTAAATTTGTGTTGCGGAAACGCGATCCCGCAGCCCGGGCGGCCACATCCGGTAAACATGGTGGTTTCGAACTGTCCAGCGTCGGCGATTTCGGCACCTGCCGCGTCTCTCGTTTACGTGCGCGCTCGTACGGGTGCCGCGCGGGCGGCGTAGGAGGGGGACCCCGGGATCGAGCCATGCGTCTAAGAGGACCCTCCGCTCGCTGAGCGCCGCCGAGCGATGCTGTCTCGGCTGGCGACGGCGTTGTCCAACGCCGTGGACGCCCTGGCGCCTCCGCTGCCGCTCAGCGAGGAGTTTGTGTGGCACTGGCAGTGCGTGATGCGTTTCTACACGGACCGTCACTCGTCCAGCCAGAAGCCCATCGAGCTAACGGGCCTGCCCGGCCGACTGGAGGAGATGTCCAAGCTGCTGGAGCAGGAGGAGGCCGAGCTGGGATCGGACTCCCTGGGACCGTGCCTTGAGCAGTTGCTGCAGCGTCGGATGCTCGACCAGATGAGTGCGCTGGCCCGGGCCGACGCTCCGCCGGGCATCAAGCGCTGCGTGCTGCAGTTCGTGAGCCGCCTGCTCGCGAGTAGCGGCCAAGCGCTGCTGCCGCAGATGGCTGTCTCGACGGCCGTGCACAAGCTGGTCGGGCTGTGCGGAGAGGTGCTGGCGGCTCCCACCGAGCGAGACGAGGTGCGTGTCGTCCGATATTTATGCGCCACGTGAAATCGAGTGACCCTTGGTTGACCGTGCTTTTGGTTGAGGCGAGCTGCCAACGTGCTGAACGCTCATCTGTCGATTAGGGGTTAGCTGCGTCTGCTTCAGTGAGCGCAGGACGTGTTCGATTTGGCCACACCTCACCTCCTTCGCAGGTGCATGCTCGAGGGACACTGCCTCGTTGTATAGCCCGCACGGAACACATGACACAAATACTTTCGACGTCGTTGCTACGCGGATCAATCGAACCAATAGTTTACTGCAGGTTAAGGAGAGCGGGACAAGCTCATCCCCTCCCCTCTATTTTTTTTTCTTTTTTTAGCAGAGCGAATGTTGGAGAGGAGGGAACTACCAATCATGGTGAGCAGAGACTTTTGTGGGGGGGTGCTTCCAAACCTGCAGCAGACTATGTGGAGAGCAAGTCGTCTGGTTCTTGCACAGGAGTTGCGGTGACGTCAGAACGATGCCGAGCTCCGATTGGCTTTGATTGAAAGGATAGTGGGTAGACCTCAACGCTAGATGCCTTGAAATCTACCCACTATTTTTTTCAATCAGCCAATACATGCCTTGCACCTGACGTCATCCCGTCAGCTCTCCGGCAACCACAAGAGAAGAGGGAAGGAGGAACTCTCCTCCTCACCGGAACTCTCCTTCGTGTGTTCCAGTCTTGCCTAGAAGTCGCTATTCTCCCACTAGAAGATTATAGAAGATGAACCCGTCACTCAAAATTTATACAAAGCAGCTTTCCCCACTCTCTCTCCAGTGGTGGTGCAAAATGGATGATGCGACATGAGTGCAAGGCATGTATGAGGGCTCGGCATTCTGACATCATCGCAACCTCCATGTAAGGAGCAGACAAACTAGCGCTCCGCATGGGTTCCAAAAAATATTCTAAAATTATGTTGAAGTTATTGTGGGAAGTTTGCTCCTATTTATAAACAAGGACAACAAAATACCGATAGATGTTTCCCCACCTATATGGGTGGCATTTTCAGTATAGAGAGTATTCACTGGTGGCCATAGCTGTGTACGCGACTGTTGAGCATGGGCCGACGGCAAGCTCCCACAGTTCTGCGACATGCACGCTGCACCATCAAGATTGCACTCTAAATATCGCCCTCAAACATGGCGTCCAGTGAATACCCCCTATACAATGGCCAGTATATAATATGTATGCAGGCAGCATCTTGGGCATTACCAGAGATGCCACCCGTAAGGTGGCGGAATGTCTACGAGTGCTTTCTTATTCTTGTTACAACAAGTTGAAACACTTCGTGAGCCTAAGCTGGCTCCACTCTCTTTCCCGACAAATTCGACGGCCGGAAGAGCGGGGGACAACGCACCTGCCCTCAAATACTATTTGGTGCGTGTTGTGGTGTAGCTTACTGCAGATGAATCATAGAGTCTTAACAGGTTGTGGCATACAGAGGGCAACACGGTTAACATGGGCATGTCATTGCTAGTCCTTTTCTCATATTTTTTTTTGCAGCCAGAAGGCTGTAATGGAACCTGCTATACTTTGTGTTTCTTTTGCACCCCATTCATTGTGCTCGTGCAAACAGCGTTGTGCAATCTGCAATGAAGTTTGTTGGCACTCAGTATGCACACTGGACTCCCAAAGCACACCTAGGAGTGAAGATACACCAAATAATGAAATAGTGTGTCATTTAATTAATATTATTATTATCAGTAACATGAACTGACGATGGTCATTTCAGTCTAGGCGCTGCATACATTTCGTACCGAAAGCAACATCAAGCTGGGAATTCATTGCAGCTGGAGAAATGTTAACTGAAAGGAAATGCAAATCGCCACTCCTGCGCGCGGCCCAAGGGGTGGGTCATTATTTACGGTGCAAGACATTCATGCAAACCATGATCTGGTGCCGCCCATGTGAAGCACCAGACGGAGCACTAGCAGGCAGAAAAAGACAGGAACGGGATTGTACCCCACGACCTGTCTTGCAGGCTGGAAGAGCAAAACACTCCGAAGGCCAGTAACCGGTACAGGTGCAGATCTCGGTCACAATCATCTATGTGTGCTTTCGGTGTGATTAGTGCCATTCATTTGCAAGGTCTTATCAGAGCTCCTTGAAAGGCTTTCCACTTGCGCTACCTTATCCTCCCCCATACCCTCTCTTTTCTTTAGGCATCCTCCCCTTAGGGGTTCGATCGACACCTCCGAGATAGCAAGGCCGTAGCGCTAGAATTAGTACAATACCTACCAGGGGACGGCGTGTGACAACGAATGGGACGCAAGTGCTGTGTCACTGTCCGGCTGCGATTTGTACTCGATCGACGAGGACACGACTCCCAGCCGAACGCTGACTCAGCACTCGTCTCCAATGTATATGCCACGCTGGCCTCACCGAGGTGATATAGGAAATCCAGTACTACAGTCTTCCTATCTCAGGCGTGTTGGCTCAATCCCTCCCTTCGTAACCCTCTCGGCCTGAGAGAGGGGGAATTAGCGAATTTTCTTCCTTGCAGAAAATCGAACTCGGGCTTCCTGCAAGACATCTCCGGCTGTGCTTCAAATCGTTTCCTTTCCCTTCGTGGTCATCAATAGAATAGCGAACGAGCCCCTTTCTCGGTACACAACCCTCAGATTTGGTTTAGCCTCCTCTTGCCATTGGGAAACGGGAAGGCTACCTTTCCCTTCTCTCCAACTGGGTTGGCATTTGGTTGCTTCTTGGAAAGCGTCCGCATAAGTCTTGTCACTGGGGACGTTTGCCGACTAGGTTTCTGACGCGTGTATAGCGGAGAGCTGCATTCAGTGACAGTCTGCCACATAAGCAGTTACCTTGCCTAGTGCGCAGAGCAGACAAACCTATACGCGCGGCACAAATCTTCAGAGGTGAGAGAGTACACATTGCGATTATAGATTAAAAAAGGTTTATGGCTGCTCGTACTTAGAAACATACATTTAAACAGATTGACTAAAAGAAAAAAAAAAATTGGTCTATCACCGCTTTTTAATTCTGACTGTGGTTATGCTGAAGGAAACTGCAATTCAGAGAAGGGCATGAAGGTATCTTGCAGTGTAATGGGGCAAAGTTGGGTGCGAGTTCTCCACTGTATTGCCAAGGTACGCTGCTGCAATGCGTGTTGTCACTCGGCGCAAAGCTTAAATTAAATCGATGGAACCCCCAGCCCGTAACAGGGCCCCATGTAACCGCATCAACAGGGTGGGGGCCCTCCTCAACGTTTAATACAGGATAGGTGCTGTCGCAATAAATGCAACTGTTTTATAGATAATGGGGTGCTGGAGAAAGGGGACAAGACGCCATCTTGAATTGTGTTTGACGATGCAAACTATCGGGCAATTTGCACATTTTTGCAGTTATGCAGTTCCTCAGATCTTACGTCTGATGCCCTGCAGGCAGGCTTTCTCAGAAGTGTACACATGAGCTTGTACCTGACAAGCAAATAGTGCAAAAATATTGAGTACAAAAGTCACACAATCTCTGAACGATTGCGTGTGGAGCGTCTTCTCATACTTTTCTTCTTGCATGCTTCCTAAGCTTGAATTCACATTAATTAGTCAACTTTTTCCACTTTTGCCTATACAAACTAGTCAGCCTGCAAGCCGTAAACGGCATAGTTTATAGCAGTCTATTTCATAGATAAAAGAACTGTTTTTAAGAAGTTGATGATGAGAATGTATCGCTTACGTGATCAGTGATCAGTTTACTACCAACGGACCTATTGTGAAATGTGATTCCTGCAAAATTTTACCAACAGCAATATTTCGACAAATATGCCACATAATCAGCCTGTGACTGTACCATTATTTAAAACAGTAATTTTGGATTTGACAAAACAACGAGATTTTGTGCAGCTTTTCTCTTTCTCATCGATAGTGAGACCGAGAAGATCCAGAGGACAGGCAGGCCTTGGTGGAAAGTATACAAATTTTGCGATACTTCAGAAAGTATACTTTAAACTCACTATTAATAGCAAATAAAAATGTACTTTGAGTGTGTACAACTTAGGGAGAGACACACACAACGGAACAGTCGGTATGTCAGAAAGTCCGTGGTTACTCGTGCACAAATTGCGAGCCGGGAAACTCGGACCACATAATATAAAGTGTGGTCAGTCGAGACTCAACAGCACGCAATATAAAGTGTAGTCGGATTTTTCATCAACATGTAATGTAAGCATGCCGCTTCCGTCAGATATTGCCGCTTCAGAAGCGGCACCAAGTTGGCTGTGGCACTAAAACGAAAGTGCACTAAAAGTGTACCAAAAGTATAGTCGAAATATATCTCCAACATACTTTTTACATGGTGAACTTTTTTGTTTCATGAAAGCGTAGAATTCATATACTTTTAGCGCGTTGCTCGTTTCCAAGGTACTTGGAAAGGCCTTTGTTACGAAGGACAACAGAATGGTCCAACAAGGACATCAGGAACCATACCTGGCCAAAACTTGCTCACAAGTGCACCCCTTGCCTCACTCACTGTCAGACGACACGTGAGGGGAGCGAGTTCTTGAGTCTCGAGTTCGAGGTTGGGTGAGGGGCGAGCTCAGCGAGTTAGCATATTTGTTGGGTTTGGCAAGTTTGAGTTTGTGCGAGGGATTAAAAGCGAGCTATTTCTGAGGTTGTTTCTAATCATAAATTGCGAAACTTTTTTCTTCTTTTATTTCAAGCTAATAAGCGTGCGAAGCAAAAAAAAAAAAAGCCGACCCCTGCCGTAAAAGGAGCCTGCCAAGAGCCCCCAAGCGCCGTCGAACGCTCCCGCCCCCAATCTACCGCAGGTGCACTTCCTCAACGTGGTGTGCCAGAAGATCCGCACGGACCCCGGCCTGCTCAACTGCTTCCTCTCGTCCCCCGGAGACCCCCAAGGGGGAGCCGAGGGCCCTCCTCCCTGCTGAAGGCCCTGCTGACGCTCATGGAGAGCGCCGACTCGGACGTGTCCACCCTGGCCGCGGAGTGCCTCATCCTGTGCATGGCCAACGTGGCCGACGACGTGGCGCGCTACGTCGTCGGCCGCTCGGACGTGTGCGCGTGTGTCGTGCGCCACCTGGTGCGCCTCTACACGGCCGTCCCGCGCAGCCTCCGTGCCGCGGACATCGACGAAGCCGTGGCCTTCTGGAGCTCAGATGCCGCGGGGGACGCGGAGGCACAGCCAGTCTTGGCGCCGGGAAAGCGTCGTCTGCTTTGCTTCTTCAAGTGGCTCGGGTTCGTCGACACGCTGGTGGAGCTGTCCCACGCCATCATCGGGGTTCAGCTGGGGCAGACCTTTGCGGAGGACTTCCTCTGTGGAGTGCTCCGGAGGGACTTTGCGGATGCGCAGACGGAGGAGGCCTTCCTCTTTGAAATCACTCTAGTCACGACGTGCCTGCGCAACGTCACCTCGGCGCCCCTGGTGGCGGCCTCGGCGCCTTCCTGCTGGGCGACGCGGAGAGGCCGTCCCTCAAAGACGCGCTCATCGAGCGCGGTCGCGACCCGGAGGCGTCGCCGCAGCTGTTGCTGGCAACCCTGCAGGTACCTGCCAAGGGCCAATCTTTTTGACTAGGTCAAATTTTAGAAGCATTCCCGAGCAAACTCTGCGATGCGATCGACCCGAGTCATTTTGTAGCACCTTTTGGAGCAGCCAAATCAATTATGGAGCAGCAAAAAGTAATTTTTGGAGCAGAAGCACACACTTTATTTGTATTCATGCCACTGTGAATGATTTTTATGTTGGCCTATCCAACTAAAAAATGTACATGCTTTGCCAGTGGTAGGTTTGATTTCTTTAAGCACAGAACTAGCTGTTTAGTTGCACATAGATGCACTAGGCATGGCAACAAGATGCTGATCGATGAAGGACATTATGGGCTGTTGTGAATGGTCATTTTAGGTAGAAAATGAAATGTAAACCAAATAGTATATTCCACTAAAATCATGTTAGAATAAATTTGAGCATGCAAATTGATGTTTCATTTAAGTTCTCATTGTTAAACTAAATTAGAAATTCTTAATAAATTATAAAAATTAATGATATTTTGTACGTAGAACCTCATAATAACAGAGATGGGCATGTGAACGATAAGTATGAGTATGCCTCGCTTAAACAATCCAGCCAAAGTTGTTTAGGTTATTCCCAAGCTTCCTTCTACAGCTTCACCTAATTTAGTTTTAGTTTATTCCATTGACGGTACCTCTAACAAATAAAACATATATAAAGGTAACAACTAAAGAACGGAGTATAAAAATGAACCTGCAGAGCAGTTCATATAAAATTTCTTGCGAGTACCCTAGCTAAATCACGAATTTGAAAAATATATTGTGGAATACCGCAGTCCATCATAAATAATAGCCGCAGTATAATTCAGAAATTTTTTACTACAACTAAGAGGTGTTATATTAATACTCAGAAGCTCTTTTTTTTTTTTTTTAATATACTCGACGCTTGCGTGTATAAATTCCTGCTCTGGGGGAGTGCTTTCCCTTTAGCACTCGGATGCACTGTAGTGAAGCGAAATTGCGACGCTTACTTTGCGATAAAGAGGGCAAACGGGGAAGTATATATGTTCTTTGCAGCTAGAATTGATAGTTTTTAAAATTTGCACAAGCCTACCATAATGACTTGGATCTGTAGCAGTGCCTCAACCATTATATTTTCAGTAATTAATGAAGTGAAATGAAGCTCTGGCACAATGCTGGGGCAAATTCCTCACGTTTGGGCTAAATGTAGCAGGACGTAGCAGGGTAAGCCGCTCGGCGCAAATGGCGGAGCAACCGCATCACTGCAGACTCTATGCACTATCGCATCCGTGGCTCGGTTTGTTACCGACGAGGCAGTCCGTCATGAATCTGTTAGTATATAGCTACTTCAATCATGCACGCACAAGGCAATGTGCCGAACGAGCGTGATATGGTATGTTAACTTCTAAATGGCAAATACAGTCATAAAACCTTTTATTATTTTTTGTTCATATTACATTGATATTGATGTCCTGACAACACAGGTTGTCAGGACATCTCTGCCTGACATGTACTCTCTCATAACAACCAGTTTAATTTTGAAAATTTTACTGTAATGTGGATATTGACATTTACATCAGGTGCGCATGCGCATTTATTTCGCTTTGAAAGTGCGCCCTTCTCCGAAGCACGCAATTGTAATATTCATACTTTTTTAAGCGTTGATCGCGGTAGGGTTCCTTCATGTGCACTTTGCTTAGGGTGGTGACAATTGACCCTTCTGTTTTGAACACTTATTTTTCTTTTTTCGTCTGAGGTGCGGTTCCTGCACGCACTCTTGGCGTTGACTATGGTACGGCAACATTTTGTTTTAGGCAATCTCTTTGCATTTTTCCTGTGAGCGCGTGCTGTCAGCATTAAGTACAACAAAGGATGTCTCACCCTAAACAAGAGGACATTGAGGCACCCTAGATCGCGGCGGGTTACCCAGTTGAGCGCGCTTCATACCGAGCACCAATGCACTGCGGAGAAGCAATGCCTCATGGAGCTGGCTTCTGTGGGTGTTGCGTCTCCGCAATGCACCGGTGCGAAGTGCGCCAACGGGGCTAACCTACTATTGCGATCAACACTTCAAGAAGTATGAATATTGCAGTTCTCTTCGAAGTGAATATCAAATAGTGTAGTATTTTGAACTACATTCGAAATTTTGAACATTCGCACAACACTACGACCGTAGGTTTATAATTTTAACGAATGATTTGCATATTGTGATACAAAAACAAGAAGCATCTCCCCCTTGATTTTGCACGTCTCAAGTGCGGTCACCCAAGAGCTTGCGACGTCCAGAGTTCACTTTGGGTGGCTGAACCGATCACGTTAGATAAGTGGGGTAAACGTCAGCATAATTCATCAGTGTTTAGCTTTGAGTGTAGCAGTAGTAATGTCACAACATACAATGTGCTTTATATTAGACATATGCATTTAAAAACTATTCAGTCAAGGTGTACCTTGATCTACTTTGTTGCATGTATACGTGTACACCTACAACATATTTACGCAAGAAACATTGAGTCTTTGTCCCCGTGTGTTTCACGGTTCAATTTCCTGAAGTTCCATGGCCACACCACCAGAGTTTCTTGGATTTTACCGTGCAGTTTGTTGCCGTTGATCCAGGAGTTTGTAGAGCTGCTCCAGCGTTTTGAATGCGCTGGACTGTCCAGAGACGTCCTGGACAGTCGAGTACTGGGACAGCTCATGGGGCACCGCTACCAGGCATCCCAGTACAATAATTGCTGCGTTGTGTGTTTATACAGCCACTAGTCGGCCCCAATGGGCCGGCTAGCTTCCTGTACAAGGAGTTTCCTGGGTTTGACCGCACAGTTCGTTGTCATTCACCCAGGTGTTCGAAGAGCTGCTCCAGCGACCGTCCAGGGATGTCCTGGACAGCCTCGTGCTGGGACACCTGGTGGGGCGCGGCTACCACGGCACCGCCGGAGAGGCACACGAGTTGAGCGACGATGACGGCGGCGGCGACCTGAACGACTTCGACGTGTCCCCAGGCTCCGTCCCCCGTGAGCCGCACCTTTGCACCGGCCCGCATCCACCGCATCCTCAACTGCTTCCTCCTGCTCCTCCCCGACGAGATCAAGTCCTGCGAGGACACCGGCTACGATGCCTACATCGCGGACGCCCACCGCCAGTACCAGGAGGCGCTGGCGGTCAGCGAAGCCTGGGACTGGCCCAGCGAGCCACTGCATGAAGAGCACACGAGTGCCGAAGACGACCAGAGCTCGGACTCGCAGCCCGAGGCCGACCACAGGGGCTTCCAGGAGGGGCCCTTCCTGGCATTCATCCTGGATACCATCGAGAAGATGCACCGACAGCCGTACGACGTCAACCTCCTGGTCACCTCGCTGGTGTCGCGGTTGGCGCTGTTCGCGCACCCCAACCTCCACGAGTACCTGCTGAACCCGCTGCTTCCGCTGGCACCCGGAGCACGCTCGCTGTTCACCTCGCTGCTCAAGGTCGTGGAGGAGATCCAGGTGGCCGTGAGGGGCACGGACAGTCTGCGGCGAAAGCTGGTGCTCACGCGGAGTGCGCTGCTGGGCGATGGCGGCGACGACGCGGCACTCGGCGAAGAGTCGTCGGTCCTGGAGGCCCTCATCGTCATCGAGGAGTTCTGCAAGGAACTGGCCGCCGTGGCCTTCGTCAAGTACCACGCTGCGTCCTAAGGGAAGCCGTTGTGCCTTTCTGGTCCCCCTCCCCAGAGGGAAACATTTGGTGTGTCCGTCTTTGAGAGACGCATATTTTATTACGGACTGAATAAAGAAACAGTTTCGTGCCGGTCGGAGTGCCTCGTGTAGCAAACGCCGGCTTTGCACTGAGTGTGGATGTCCGATTGTGGCCGTGACTTTGACAACATGGCCTTGACTCGGAAAGGCGACTTCTGACCGGGGTTCTTTGATGTCTCCGGCCACGGAACTTCTCTGCGATGCTTTGGGTCAGTTTTCCCAATGGAGGGAACCAATGAGGTTCAAAAAAGGAAGGGCCAGTGTTGTGAGACTAGAGGAGTTTGCAGAAGCACCTTGGCTGCCATCTCTTGGATTGAGATATGCATGTTTTTACAGGAAGAAATGTTAAGAGTGCAGGCAAGGTGGTGGAAGTATCAGGGTGAGCCAGCGACTAGATGTACCATGAAAAAGGACAAGTATTTTGTTGGTGTTTTTCTTTCCTGCGCCATAGTCTTTGTTCTCGCATGCTATGGTCACTGGCAGGATGAGAGCGGCAGGGAGGGTCTCGGTTGTCCCGTTTCCAGCACAAGCTTCCTACCTTGGATAACACTTTGGCGTCTCGTGAACTTCGAGTGTGCATGCCAAGCCAAAGCACGGCAAAAGACACGAGTGCACGCTGAAGGGCCGAGAGAGATGTCCCGTCGTTCTTGTCCCATCGGTGACTAGACATTTACCACTTGTCTTCTGATTAAAGGAAAAAGAAATTCAGGCCCAGAGACAGGTAAACATGGCTGCCAACATTCTGTATTCAAAGGATCACTGCTGGTGCAGAACATCAACAATATTACGACAAAATCGCAGCTCAGAAATTGTGAAATGTTTTAACTCCAAGACTGCCTTATTTCTTTCAATGTTTCACTGGTAACCAGTGCCCCTAGCAACCCTGGCACACCACTGTGACATCTGTCGGAAAAGTGCATCGAGGATGCGGAAGAACCGTGCCACGGTCTACGAAACGAGTGTGACTGTAATGTTCGGGCAGGTAACCCATCTGCATTTATTCTTGAAAATCACGTCTTTTATAGTGGGTGACAACTTAAGAGCCTAGTAGAAGCTGCCTTCAGTTGGACTTTGGCCGCACGTGCGACAAAGATTCGTCAAAGGTGCCCGAGCTCCTGCGGCCAATGTCCGGCTGACCTCGTGCCAGAGGGGGAGTATCTACTGCGTTAACCTGTCGTCGACTAACTAATTTGTTGTACGGAAGTTTAGACAGCAGGAAGTCAGTCTGACCCAACAGGCACGTGGTGTCTGTACTGCCACTAGCCTGGGACCATTGACGCGCGTCCTGCAGCAGCGTTACACGACCGCACGCCAGTACAATGCTCAACCAGATCGAAATGGGCAGGGGCGGCAACTGAACTTGGCGCGAGTTTCCGTTCCGCGTGCTGTGGTGTGCCAATGCCACAGCAATTCGGGCGAGTTGCGTACAAAGACAGATTATCACAATTTTCGCACCGATGATGGTACCTGCTGCTTGGACAACCTAGAAAACAAGCGAATAAAGAAAGCTCTCTTCGCATTTAAAATAATATGACAGTCATAGTCTCGTCTATGTACTCGGTGTCAACTATTTCGTGCCATGTGTCGACGATAGCGTAGCTTCCACGGTACTGCAGCCCCGTGCTGCAGCAAGAGAACACATGGCTTCCTCTTGCCTCGTGTTCGCACGTAGGGTGCCCACGAGCGAAGGAGACGCCAATTGAAGCCAGGCATTCGTGCGAGTATCTTTGAAGGCACTGGAGCACCGTGGACGCTACGCTAACCTCAACAACGTAGCGCAAAATATTTGATGTCTAGTATAGAACGGCTGATGCGGGCGTGAGTGGGTGAGGAACCTAGTGGAGATTTTTCCGGAGCTTTTCCCGGCAAACGATGACACGGAGTCGGAGGCCAGCCCCAGGCCATCCCCGACATCATTTTAGGAGCGAGCTGATGTAGAGCTGCAGCAGGAGCATGGTCTCGTCGAGCTGCACTTCGCTTAGCTCCATCTTGGAGCTCACGTGCTTGACGTAGGCCAGCTGTTTCCGCTCGGGGGGTGTGATCATCTCCTTCACCTGCACAGGGAGGGGCCACGGTCGGTGCACTGCCAGGGCCCGTCTTTGACATAGATTTGGGGAGGCATGGCACTAGGGTTGTCAAGTACCTAAGTAAAAGTTACTGGATATCGGTATCTAGGTACTTTTGCTGTACCTGAGCTACAAACCTAGGTACTTTAATTTCTCGGTATCTGTATCTTAGGTACATTTTCCAGTAACTTGTAACTAAATGAAGTTACTTTTTACAGGTACTTTTCTATTCACTTCCTGAAAATGGTAGAAACTATAAATCTTCAAGTATTAACACACTACCATGTGCCATGATTAACGTTGAGTTGGGTACGACCCAGGAGGCACCGACTTGATCGAACAACGTTTTAGCGAACGAAGCCCGGCCCATGATGTTTCATCAAATGACACTTTAGTGAATGGCAGTGTTGATTATATAATACTGTTTCCACTCAATAAATTGGACTCAAATTTGGCGGTTATCAAAACTGAAAAAGTTCCGAAAGAAAAAAAGCTTATTTTTCTTCCAACTAATGAAAGAAAAAAAAAAATGACCGCATCTCCACGTGGTGAAGGATGTTGATTGGGGCGAAGCTCGGGTGGCGCTGATGATACTGATTTTGGTCATAGGTATTGCTGCTTGCTGTCGGTGTTGACGCTTTGCCGCCGCTTCTCGAGCTCTCAACTCCGGGTCCGCTTGGCGCTTTTGACGCTGTGCAGCAGCTTCTCGCGCCCTGGTCTTCGGAGCAGCTTGCTGTCTACGTAGACGCTGAGGCGCTGCATGCCGAGCTTTTCGGTCCTTTTCATTCATGGCAGTAGGAGAATGTGTGGTTTTCTTCTTTTTCTTTCTTTAAGCAGACAGATGGGATGGCATCTCAAAACCCCCTACTCTTTTTTTTCTTCTTTTCTTTTTTCATAATTTTTTTCATCTTTTTTTTTCCAATTTTTTTTTTACCCTGCACGAGCACGTGAGCATGTGCTCACGGGCTCGTGAGCACGTGATCTGACGAGCAGAAGCACGAGCACCCGACGCCGGGCTACGGCGGACGGACACACGGACATGGCTAGCCCCTAAGGAGCTTCGCCCCTAAAAGAAAAACGAGGAAGCTTGAAGCTTTTCGCTCGTCGTCGCGAAGCTTAGGTGCATATGCACTCAACTCGTGCGTTTCTTCACTGCGGCCGACGTCTTCAGGGCCCGTCGACGTCAGCACTGGCTCTGAGGGCAAGAACGTCAACAAGCGAGTTTCGGTGGTTTCGGCGTGACATGGTAAACAGTGGAAGCTGTAGCCTCGGTGAACCAATTGGAGCGTGGGTGTCGGGCTCAACTGTGCCTGTACGGAACTCCTGACAGGGAGGGAGCGCGTGGCTGGAGGCATCAAGGCCATCATGTCGTGCTCAAGCTGCTTGCTCTAGAAGCAGCATGCGGCAGCGGAACACCTGGAATCGACGCAGCACCGAGCAACGGCGCCAACCTCGAGGGCTGACTGCGATGACGTCAACCACACACGCGCTGGGGAACGCTAATGTAGTTTTCGGAAGTGCTCCGTGTGCGGCATCACGTTCCGGCCTTGGCCTACCGTACTAGATGCGACCGACAACACACCCCGTCACTGCCTTGGACTGGGGTCAGGATGCCCAAGCTCTGGCCCGCGAGCGCCTCATCCGAACGGCGGTGTGGCATGTTCCGGCGACACATGATGCTGCTCGCTTCATGCGGGCCGTGTGGCCTACTTGATGGACGTCTCGTACTCGCCCTTGGGTGAACGTTATATAAAGGCACGAGATTCTTTTGTTAGGGGAGAGACCCCGAATGTGACCCTGGTGCACGGTGCTGTTAAAACTTGAAAGCCCGTCCATCTAAAGGTTTCATTTGGAGTTGGCGGTCCTTTTTGTTCTCCTTCAACAAGCACATTCAAATACTCAACGACGTCTGGATCTTCCGTCGTTCGGTAACCGTGCTGCCGGTAGTTCCGTGGCTCGCTTTCATTGCAGAACATGATTGTGCAACGTGGTTGTGGAACGTGAGTGTGCACCAGAATTACAAAGCATAAAGAGACGCAATAACAAAAAAATTACCCTGAGAGGGTTTGAATCTGCATTTTCGCAAAGTCTGTAGCGAGAAGAAACGCGCCAGACCTTTCGGTCATCGACACATCCGGTTTGAGACGTTCACGAACGTGCATATTTTTGCAGATGTGGTCCTATGATGTGGTTTTCCTTTCATGTCTTCTCACCGGAATCTTCTTCAGCAGTAACCTGACATGTGCTCCTCAAGTACGCGAAGACGACTAATTTCGCTCGTATTTTTAACCTCTTCGTCCTCTTTTTGTGAGTGGAACGGCATTTTTGGGGTCGAAGCAACGACATGCTCGTCGTGCTCATGGCCCGTCATTTCATGACCAGGTCGGGACGCAAATCAACCTATCACTGTTGCAAACGGTTCCTTCAAACCCTGCTCTGTGATACGGGAGTGCAAGCAACATACGGCATCGGCGTATGGCACGAAACATAAAAGCCGACCTCGGTGCTGTAGGCGACGCTGGAGCTCGAACGAGTCGGCCATCTTACAATTATCTGAGGAAAATATCAGACGTCCGATGTCACCCGTTGGTCTGAATGTGTGACGTAATTGTGGCGCCGCAGTTGATGTGTTATCTGATGCGCCGACTTGGCTCATCAAGTCCAGCCTACGTCGTCGTCTTGTGCACACCACAAAAATTTCCTACCACCGTAAGATACGGGGAAGCGCCCATCCCACTTTCACTGAAAACTGGGTTAGTCCAGAGATGGGCGCTTGTCTGGTCAAATCGATAAAAACCGAGATGGCGGCCGATGAAGAGCTTTGAAGGCAGGGTGAACGGAATTGTACATTTATTTTCATACGATATCCCCGTCATCGGCACAAATGGTCTCGTGGCCACCACAATGGGGTGAATATTTTCGGTTGGTGCCTACACTGTGGAGGGGTGGGTGCCTAACGTATAATCTGCAGAATTCCCAAGTTTAAGAAATGTTAATAGTGGGCGCTTGTCCGAAGTGGACGCTTCTGCGGTATTTTACGGTAGTTGCTTATCGCAACGTATATGGGGAATTGAGGTGGAACGTCCCTGGGAAACAAAAATTATCTGTTTTATGTTAGTAGATGAATCCGAATGATTAAATAAATGTATGTGGGTTATTTACTGAAGGACCAGGATTCAAAATAAGCATATAGATCAGAATTTTCGAAAAATGTTTCATGACTGTTTTAAGAATGAGCACGAGTGAGTGCGAGTATGCCGCCTGCGTGCACGGCAGGCACATTCAGAGTTGGTTGCTTTTTCGAATGGGATAGAGCAGGGTAAAATAATAACACCGCAAACGCACCAGGCAAAAAAGTGTGGGGTCACTTAGCCCACAGAGATGCACCAATACTGCGTGACTTGGCTGTGCCTAAACTTTATGGAAAAGGAATATTTTGAAGAGCCCCAAACAACCCTAAGAATCTAGTGTGGGAACCCATTGCTCAAGGGATTCCTGTAAACAGCTGGTGTTTGTAGACAATGTTTCCAGATATCGCTTTTTCGCAAGGAGTGCTTCAGCTGAAGAACTCTGCTGCGAGTTAAGGCCCGTTCACACTCTTGCAACCGAGTACGACCGAGAGACGAGATCTGTTAAAACTTGCTAAAGTTGAAGCCTGGGCGAGTTGGTATGACACACTTAAAAGGTTAAAACAGCGCAAAAAACAACGGACAGGGTAAAGGAGGACACAGACAGAGCGCTGTCTGTGTCCTCCTTACCCTGTCCGTTGTTTTTTGCGCTGTTTTAACCTTTTAAGTATATTAAAACTTCTTAAAATTTCTTAGGAAGAGAACACACTTAAGGCCCCTGTATACTGAAAGGTAGCGCAAACCATTGTCTGAAATGGGAAAGAGAAATTTCTCCTCGCCGATGCCCTTTCCCTCTCAAAACTTCTCTTTCCCCTCGTTTCAATTGGATCTGGCGCGACACGTGACCGTTGTCTTCCCATGATCCCGCGCGATTTCGTCGTCTGCTCGAAACCGACGCCATCACTGGGCCAGGCGTAGCGGCGGCTCCATTGTTCGCGGCCCGGCCGTAGGTTTTTTTATATTTTACCACAACCGCGGCGGCAACGCGATGCCATCATGCTGCGCTGTAGATTGCACAAACAGCATTGCGAAAGGAAAGAACTTTTTTCTCGTCCCGGCGGGAAAGGAAAATCTTCAACGGCGAAGACAATGGCTCCAACGGATCGGTCGAAAAAAGTTTCGAGTGCCTCCGAGGGAAACTTTGCGAGGTAAGTCACTGTCAAACTCTGAATCGTATTACCTGTCTCTTTCGGTCTCGCCGATGAAGATCGCGTAGTACGATCATGAGACGAGACAAACAAGGAGCTATATTACCGGCACGAAGGACTTAGACACGTCTTTTCGCGCGTATTTGATCATAGAAACTGACTCGCTCACTCTTAGCTCGCTTGCATTGAGTCGGCCGAGTTGAGAACGATGCGTGAGAGACTAGGGTGCCACTAAAATAAAAAGGATTGTAGTGTTACCGCGTGCATCTTGCGTCAGTGAAAGGAGAGTCACCAACGATCGAGCACCTCGCGATTTTGTTTGTGCAACATATTTCCGCGATCGGTACTTCACAAATGGCAACTAAAGATATGCGATGCTGCATTTATTTTTCAGGATCACTTCACGAACGATCAGTTTGTACCAGTGATCTTGGCAAAGACTGGTTTCAAGAAACTCAAGCCATATGCAGATCCTTCCATTTTTTCACACCGACCTCTTCCGAATGTGAAATATTTTGCCTTGTAGCAATAAATATTTTCTTGTCTTCATCTTTGTATGTGATTTGTCTTTTGTGATTATTAAAACATCAATTATTCACAATAAAAAAATTGCTCGTGTATTTCAAAGGCTTTGCTGAAGGATCTCTCTGTCTTCGTTTTGTAACTCACGCAGTAAGGTACGCCCGCGGGTGTGGGGCAAAGCTTATGCGCTTTGAGAGTGAACTCAAGGGTGTACCTTGCGCGTGAGAACGTCAAAACACTAATATATGTGATAAATGAGAAACGTGCTGGCAAGGCAACCGAGCACACGCTATTTTTCATTTTAACGGAGGGGATACAAGTGAGTGTATTTGATTATTTGACGTGTAGTTTTATGCACGAGGCGCGTATACAGCAGATGTCGCATATTCCCCCGCGCGCATGTGCACAGTTGCAAGTAGTATTTGACGCTTATGAAATGTGTATGAAGTAAACCAAGCTGGTGAACTGACAAAACGATCGGTGATGCTAAAAATTACCGAAAGGTAGTGTTTTACACGCATAGTGGTGTCATTTATTTGCCTAACTCCAGCGATGCCGATTCTCCAAATGAACTTCGTTCAAGATACTAAACCGTTTTAGTAGAGCGTACGTTAAATTGCGAGCCTTCCGGGCGTGTGCCCAATTCATGCTCAAAGCGACGGCACGAGCTCCCGCTTGCAACGCACTCCTTGCCCACGAAACTCTATTTAGACGCAGGGAGAGGTGCATTCTATCGTGTGCCTGCTCTCAGCTTTTGCTGCAATAAACGGGTAAACGAAATATATTTTCGCAGTGCATGCCGATGTTCCAAAAAACTCAACTGTTTTTTTTTTTTTATTTTTTATTAATCGATTGCGTTTAGCGGAATTGGAGAAAGCTTGTCTTCACGCCCGAGCGATTCCAACTCTGCTCGTGCAGAGTTGGATTTGCCGATAGAGACGTCTTCCCGAACTTTATAACTCCAATAAAGGCGCATAAACGCTAGTTTCTTCATGTTAGAAAACAAAACTCTCTTTATAGTAGAAAAAAAAATCTAGTCCGCCGTATCCAATTACATGAACGGCCAGGCACCCGGTTGTGCCCGGCACACAGGCGCGCGCCGTCGCGCGCGTTGCGGGCCCAGCTCAGACATGGCGGCGGGGGGCGTGGCGCGGACATAGGGCGAGGAGGATTGCCGTCGATGGAAAGGAGGAAAACGAGGGGAGAGGAGGAATTGCGCTACCTTTCCGTATACAGGGGCCTGAACACACTGGCACGCTGGCGCCATCTATGCAGTGACCCTGGAACTGCATTTCACAAGAGCGAGGTTTTGTGGGACTTCCGAGGTCAAATGATAATGTAATACCTATAAGAAAGGCTCGTTTATGACGTTGTCAAAAGTTTTTCGAGTGCCAAGAAAGAAAGGATAATGCGCGAGAGAAATAGTAAATATGCCGGACCGCCAAGTTTACACTGCTACCCAATAGATGGTGCCAGTGTGTCCTCTCGTTGTAAGAGGTTTTAAGGAACACAGTTTTAAGAGGTCGCAAGAGTGTGAACGGGCCTATGGTCATAAAAGGACAGTTTGGGTCATAAATGGCTCCCTATATGAACTGTTACAAGCAGTAATGTCGATGCGTCACTTTACAGTGTCGCGTCTTCGCAGTCGATGAGCAACAAACAAATCGTGCTCACTAGGTCGTCACGGCCCTTTGTGTGGATTTAGAGCGAAGGCTCCTCCAAGCGCATTCAGAGACTTTTGTGCCTAAAAGCTCCCCAGAGTCACGAGGAGACAGTAAACGCCGGTTCACGCATGCGCCTCAGTGCCGAGAATATGCAAAATCAGTGCTGCATCAGCACCGAGCTAATGCTGCATTGTTAGGGTGAGCGGCATCCTCGGAGTACAAAACAGGACGTCAGGGAGGCGAAGGAGAAAGAAAAGCTCCGCTACTATTTAGTTCAACATGGAAGCGCATATTTTTGGAGCTCTTCGTTGAGAACGCGAGTGTCTTTCTGATTATTCTTAAACGATGGGAAAGAAATGTTGCCAACCGATGCACGCCAAATTCGATAATGAAGAAGAAATAAAGTATCCTGTACACACGTCTATGCAAACGAAGGTGTTGACAAACCCTTTTCAAAACCCAATCAAGCAACATTGGCGATCGGCATTTCTTGGGCACGAAGTGCGCGATCGGATCGGAGTGTTCGCACGCACGCTGACGTGGTACTTCTTATCGATACGAGCCGAGCTCATGCCGAGCGCTGACGCAGCCCCAGTGCCCAACGTGCACTCGGAGCGCGTGCCCAACCAGTGGCAGACACCGATGATTGCTGCAGCAGTTACTAGTTCAGGGTGGAGAGAATAAAAATCAAGGTGATTTAAATAATATTTTAAATTGTGATTTAAATCTCACTGGCTTTGCTACAATGATTCAAGTCAAACATTTCCTGCAACAAATAATTAAAAAAAATGTTTTTGTATTTACCAATTGTGCATACAGTGCAAGCCACTTATGTCGATACCACACATAACAATGTACTGCTCATAACTATCAGTTTCTAGAGTTTCTAGTCCATATACAACGATAATCGGTTATAACGATTGAATTTTTGGGTTTTCTCATTATTGTTATACTAAGTGGATTGCACTGCAATATGAAAAGTTCTATGTGCATTTGTTTTTCATTTAAACAACAAAAAAGGGATGATTAAGCAAGAAATGTTCTATAACAAGCTGAACACAAGCAAAAAGCAGTGGACTTCTCAGCAAACCAAGAGCGTTGAAGTTCCTTTCTAAATGAAAACAAAGAAAAGTATGGTCGTATTGCGAAGCAAATCAGAACATAAAAGAAAAATCAAATACAGCTTTTCTCATTTGCTAAAAAAAAACTTTCAGCCTTTCCACTCTGGTGAAGAAGGAAGACCGGCGAAGCTGTACTATGGTGCGATGATCTCAAGGACGATGCCTCAGGACGTCAAGGACGGCCTCAAGGGACTCTGACGACTTAGGATGGCCAGGACAACCTCAAGGACAACTTCTAAGGCGACCTTGAGGAAGACGCCTAGGACGACGTCTAGGACGACCTCAAGGCGACATCTAAAACGACCTCAAGGACGACCTCTAGGACGATTTCGAAGACAATGTCTAGGACAACCTCAAGGACGACTTCTAGGACGACTTCGAGGATGTCCTTGAGGACAACGTCTAGGACGACCTCAAGGATGACTTCTAGGACCGACCTCGAGGGATATCCTTTCGGATGACCTCAAGGACGACCTCGAGGACGACATCTAGGACGACACCTAGAGAAATTCAGCCTTTCTGCTCTGGTGAAAACCAGAGTGTAAAGGCTGGAAAGGTTGCCGCCATCTATGAGCAAGGCCGGCAAGCCGGTTGTCTGGTTGCCGCCGTCACTCATAGATGGGTGTAGCTGTCCAGAGTTTTGTGTCGACATTTGTTTCGTAGCGGACACGATCCTGGGGAACCTAGCCCTTAACAGCTCCGCTGTAAAAATGAAGCTGCTTTTGTTCTAGTATAGCAGGGTTTGCATGAATGAGAAGTTTGTAATTCAACAATTAGATTCACAGTCATTCTTCCGCTCTCAAAATCCAACTCAGCGCCCCTTTAAGGACCGAGGAAAGAGCGGAAAGTTGCCACCCCACCTCGTGGACTTGCTCGGGGGAGGCCTTGTTGTGCTCCATGGAGGCGAGGATGAGGTCCACACGCTGCTTCTTGTCCAGCAGGCGCCGGTGCTCCTGACAGATGTGTTCCCTGCGCAGCACCAGGTTGCACACCGCCTGGCAGCACCACTCCAGCATCTGGCGGCTCAGCTGCAGGAATGTGCGAGCGACCTCGTCGGTGGCACGCAACCTAGTCACGTGACCACTGTATGCCAAACCTAGTATAATTCACCGACGCGGCACGTTTCGGACTTTGGCGGCCGTTGCAATAGAGCGGACAGCCACGGCGAGGCTCCTTGACAGGTTGTGCCTCCCTCCCATTGGCCTGCGTAAGCTGTCGCGTGACCGCAGCTACAACCAAGGACGTTTTCCTCGGAAGGTGCAGCACGAGCCTTGACACGTAAAAAACTTCAAAATGTCCAAAGTACTGCTACAATACTTTGTTTTGTTAACGAAGTCTCTAGGCTTCTGTACTGGTTAAAAGGACACTGACAGGGTATTTATGCTCGCTAAGGGTTTTATTTGTACATGACATGTGAAATACCAACTACCCAGAACAGAATTTGCGGCTCGAAATTCGGTTTCTTTCCGCCCGAAAACCGCCGATCAAGAACTGGCCGGTTCGAGTCTCGCTCACTCTCTTTTCCGTGGTCACGGGCCGTTTTCTAAGGTATCGATGCGACCACCAGATTTAATCAAAGTCGTGGGTCATTGAAGGCACACAGTCAATATTAAAAATATAAAAAAATATGAAACCCATTTTTTGTGGCTTCGAAAAAGCTGCAAATACATTGATAGAAAAATAAAAGTTGCAGAGAGAACCGGAAGTACCCTGTGCATTCTCCGCATAATTCTTAACATGGCGTCATATTGTGGGAGTCGAAGGCTGGACGAAGCGGACTAAGCGATGGCAGTGGACAACGGGCGTGGGACCTCTACTTCAAAACTGTCGTTTGTGGTACCAATGAATCTGTCTAGCTTCGAAAGAGAAGTCGTTTACCGATCAAACAATTAGGATTTATTTCGTACGCCACGCCCAACCACCAAGCTGATTCGCACGAAGACGTCGCCAAGTCGTCGCCCCTTCTCCTGGCTGAAGACATTGCTCGTCTTACAGACACGAATTGGTAAGAGCTTGAAAAACGTGCAAACGTCAAGCACGATTTGCTTGACTTGCTTTTTTTGTGCGATGTGAGAGATTTTCGTCCGCTCCGCACGGCCGGAAAAACGAAAGGAAAAAAAAGAAATAGCGTGGTCGGACGCAGCCACATGGCTTCCGGCAACTCTCTCCTCCTCTACAACTGCTCTTCCTCCCAGTCTGGTTTCAGTTTCGAGCAGTTGCATTTCTTTACTTTGTAAATAAAATATGTGACGTTGCAGCAAAATACAGTATTGATTCGGTAGTCTTCTGACACCATATTAAATCGCCTGGCAAAAAATTAAAAAAGATATTCTTGGGGATGTTAGTGTCTCTTTAAATGTAACAATGGTAAAGAGGGCAGGGGCCTCTCTGGTCGTCATTCAAAGCAGACGGGACGTTCCTCGAGGTTGAGAAGTTTGAGGGATTCCTGGTGTAGGGTTTAAGCTATAACGAAAGAAACCACTCGTCGAGAACTGCCTCATGCACAGGTGTAGAACTAACGCTGAAGACCTTCAGGCACGTTGGAGTCGTGACAACTTGAGCACATATGTACATAAACGCACAGGCACACTGCACGGCACTCATGGCACAACACTGTTGCATTTGCCCATTTTGTTTGGATGGGACATTCATGGGCACCAATTTTATTGCTAAAAGGTATGTTTGGGCTAGTTGGTTGATGAACATCTTGGTTTAAAACAGTGCAACGAGACAACCAATTTTAATCGCCTAAATTGGTTTCCAGGACCAGAACAGTGAAACTGCCAATACTTTGGACAATATCCTTTCGATTGTACGGGAAAAGTGGTAAAATCAGACTTCTTTTGTTTGTGCAGTGTCATGACCGTCTCAGCTTTGCTTCCATTGAAGCAGTAGTTATCTCGTATTTCATTCACTTTTCTAAATAGCTCTGTAAGCATCTTTATTTTTGTAGGCTTAATATTTAGCAATTTGTGCAAACTGTCAATTTCAGGAACATTTCATGGGCACAAAATTTCGTGATTTAGGGCAATATGCCATGTTTTCATTACCATGGGTCGATATATTTGTGTGATCAATTTTATGCGTTATTTTCCAACTCGTGAAATTCGCATTACAGTAATAAGAGTGTGCCATTGCAGAACTGTGCAGAACGCCTAGTGTGATGCTTTCTCGTGGCACGTTGCCAAACATATCAGAGTTAAGTAGCAGTTTTAGCCATTCAAAAAGGTGGCGTATTCTTTTTGTGGTGAAGGGTCATTTGTATGTGCAAACAAGATGGTATGCTGTTTAAGAGAGGATTTTTGTATGCAGCACACAAAAAAGACGAAGGCAAACAAAAAGCAGAGAGGCATTAAGCACTTGTTTTGTCTACTTCTTTATGCTCGTCTTCATTTTGTTTTTGCAGCCCGTGTACTTTTGTCTTTTGAGCCTGAATCAACTTGCCTGCATCACTACCGAAGATATCAGACTTGTGTCTCGGCGTGAGTGCGGATACTGGAACGCTGCAAATACTATTACAATTATTTTAAAAGAAAACTCCTGCTCAGTCGCAGGGAATGAGACGACCTGTGTAACTTCTAGAGATTTGTTATCATATTTTTCTGTGCTGGCTCTTTCATTTTGATTTGACCTTTTTGTTGTTCCCGACAAATACACAACTCTGCGATAAAAATAAATAAAACTACTGATGCATTGACATTGCACTCCAAAACATAGTAAGAAAGAAAATAATCTTTTCTTTTTTGGTGCCCAAGGCCCTTTGAAACCTGTTTCCAGCAAGCACCCGCTCCAGTCAGTGTGACCTGGCAGTGCCCTGCGAGAGCCATTACCTGCGGAAGGTCGACGTGGAACAGGTAGATCATCCGCGAAGGGGCATAGTCGGGGGTCCGCGGAAGCTCCTGCGGGCAAAGAAAAGAGTGTCGCTCTACCGAGGGTCACCTCAACATAAATCGGCTGCAAACATCTCTGGCCCTACTTAGAGGGACTCCAAGCTTCCAAGTTTGGAATCCCCCTAAGTAGCGCCTGCAAAAATAGAAACTTAAAAAGTGAACTTTTAAAGTAATTACTCAAGCAGCATGGATTTTGGCAAAGCACTGGCTGGCGATGGTCTTTTGGCCAATGGCCAAAGAGTGGCCATTCATTGGCCGATGCTAGGCCGATGGCTATCGCCAATGCTGGGCCGATGGCTGATGGCCAGAGAAAGGCCAGTCATTGGCCAATGGATGGCCACTGGCCAAAGGATCATTGACAGCCACTGGCCAACGATTGACCCAATCTGTGCTGCCTGGGTAGATAACTAATTAATGCATTTCGCCTCTTTCATAGTGGTCGCCATGGCTATCAACTTGGCCACCGAGACTAACAGGACCCTAACGCAAGCTCCCTCATTTTAAAAATTCCGGACAGACTAAATTCGCCACAGCGTCCAAAGAAGTGAGAGCAACAGCCGTTACCGCGTGGGAGGACACACACTTTTATGCACATCCATTCTCGATCCGCTTGATCACACACAACACAGCCTTGTGGTCACTGAAGTATGTAGGAAGGGTACACACTGCTAAGTGTGGGAACCGTGGTTCCGAACACTCTACCACGGCACTCACGTCTGTTTGCCAATGCGACCACGTGGCGACCCCAGTGAGAGGACAATGTCGTACCCCGACGGGACGGCCCCCCCCTCTTACCCCCAAGTGGACATCCTCTGACCCCCGAACAGTGAGAGTGCACAACTTCGCTTCTATTGGCAGAGTAAGAGCGGTGGGGGACCTCACGTGTGCTGCGAGGAACTTCTCCTGGAACATCTTGTAGGTCATCTCCTTTGCATCTCGGGCAGGGATCATGGCCAGCTCCTCGATCTGCTTTTGCTCCAGGTACCGCTTCGACAGCAGCAGCCTGCGGGTAGCCAAGGGGGTTCCTCGGACGCTCTGTTTCTCCCACTTTACTGTTTGGACACCGCATCTTTTCTGACACGTCTCTGCTCTTAACTGTCGCGTCGCGGAGCTACAAGGCGTGCAATCAAAAGGCATACGACTCGCTACTTCATGAGGATATATAGCGCAAGAAAAACAAGGAAGGGAGGAGCGAGAGGAGACAGGATGAGCGCTAAACGACAACTGACAACACCCTCAAAGGCATTTGCCTTTGAGGATGTTCTTTTCACTCTTTCTTTTAAGCGCTAGCATCTGGAACTTCTTTCTTCTCCTTTTCTATAGAGTGTATTAAAACGTCAGTTGTCAGTTAGCACTCATCCTGTCTCGCTCGTCCTTCCTTCCTTGTTGTTTTGCACTATATATCCTCATGATGAACAACCAACTAGCCCACCATCTCACCACTCCTAGTTGTGTAGAAGGAAACTCAGTTTTATTTCATTGCGTCTAGATCCACCAAACAGACTATGCTTGGAGTATTGGCAGTCCATTCCCTGGTTTTAATTGCAGGCGCCGCCATTCAGGTGCTCAGTGCAGATAAAACGTAACTGGCAATCACTAAATAAAAAAACTGTCTAAAAAAAAGTTTTAAAAACAAATTTATAGGTAAGATTTTGTGTTTTCAGAGTTTATTTCTCGCAAAATTCGGAGGGTGTTTTTTGGAGTTTAATTTTCGCTGAAAATTCGGGGTTTATCAAAGTCTATTTTTGTTTGATTTCCAATTCTTTGAAATTCAGGGTTTATTTTACTGTGTTCTGATATTTAAAAAAACATCAAAAACAAAATAAATAAAGTCTGTGTATCATGCCCGTTGTCCTGAAGGAACCTCGACGTGCTAAAAGGCAAACTCCTTTTGTCAGTAGTTTGAGATTTCAAAGGAAACTGAAGTGGGATCTCCTCAGGACCAGTGACCATGTGCTCTTATGAAGTTTATTTGTAAAGCAGTCTTTTTTTGCTTTCTATCTTGTCGTTGTGACCTTGAAATTACGAGCTTTTCAGATCAATCCAAATTGACGAAACATTTACCGGCGAGTGTTTTTAGGTTGTAAGCCACAAACAACTTTTAGTAAAGTGGAGAGTTCAGCTAGTTGGTAAGATGACATCATATTAAAAACAGCACACAGGCAGTGAAAAGAGAGAGAGAGAAGAGCACAGCACTCTATGTTCTCTTCTCTTTTCTTCCTCACTGCCTGTACACAGTTTTTAATATGATGACACAAACAACATATATTGCGAGTACAACACTCAGGAAGTGCACATTTATAAAGTTACATGAAATCAAAGTTCCATATCCTAACTGTTTGCAGGCACATTTTTAAACATTTTTCCTGTTTTCTCGAAATTAATTTTTTTTATTGCAAACACAAGGTTTTGTTTACGGTATCTTTAGATCTAAAATTTGAATCTGAACATTTTGTTTTAGGGTCTAATATCTCATAAATCGGAGAGTACAATGAGACTAATATTTTTGGAAAATATCACCTATAATATTTTCTAATTTGCAAAGACATTGAGGACTCATTTCAAATCATCATCAAAAATATTTCAATTTGTGATAACTTTTTCTAAAACAACGCCAAAAATTATAAGAATAGTTTTTAATGCACTTTCCACTGTTTGTAGAACACGTTGAAATACTTTATGCAATATTTTTTTATGAAGGTATTGTAACAAAGTTGGGCAGAAAAATTTGTGACAAAGGAGATTTTCTTGAAAACTATTATATAGGAAAACAACAAGCTTATGCTTGTGCTCAGCACAACATATAGTAAATCTGAAAATTTAAATATAAATTAGATCAAATATGATAAAAAATGTTCAAGACCAGGGTCTCCGTTAAAGACTCGAAAATGCGACTTTTCGAGCATTAGATACTGACAGCTGCGATCAGGTGATATCGTTTTGCTCTGTCGCAGGCGGTTTTAACATTTCTGGAGGGTGGAAAACTGCTTTCTGAGATTTCAGGTAAAACTTCCAGATAACTGGCAACAATGATTTTTAGCACCAAGATAGTTGAGGTGTCGCTACTCTGAAGTGTAGCTTCTTCAGTGGCTGTAGTCATGTCATCTCGTAGACTATCGTCAGATGTCATACACCGATAGCACTACACGTGTACCATTGTCATGCTGTTGCATACTGTTATCAGACTGATGTACCACAATAATCATCTGCAGGTATTACAGTTCACGTTGTACCAAAAGGGAATTGTTGAATATCCTCATGCTGTAACATCTGGGGTTTTCTCCATGTTAGTACTATTACATAGAGAGAGTACGCAAGGATTACCTACAAGGGTAATTCTGCCATACTTAGTGGTACTCGTGTGCACAGTGCAGGCTCTGTCTGGTACCTTTCGTGCCATTCAAAAAAAGGATTCGAAACAGATGCATCTAGGTCATACCCGGCCTCAAAGATGCACTAAATAGGTTTTTCACCTTGGGACACCGACTTCACCTACGTGCACCAAAGCTCCTTTACCCCACGTGCCCCATTTCCCAACTGAGTGCACTCGGCAATCCTCGGCTCTGTTGGCCGTCTTGAAAACAGATCCAGCTCGAATTCGTCTCTGGAGTAATCCAGTGAGACAGTAATTCTTTAACTGTTTATTAATGCGAAAGCATTCACTGTCCCATGGAGCGAGCCGACATCATCAGCTTTGAAAGCGTGCCAAACGGCACCTTAAATCCTTTCCCCAAGTGAAGCCAGCTCCCAGCTATGAAACCACGGAAAAAGCCAGCCAACGGCACCTAAATTCCCCGATCCCAAAGGAGCGAACTAAAGCTGATGGATTTTCGGCTTCAATCCCATTGGCTGGCGCGCATCGACAAGGCTCCCGATTGGCCGCTGCGCGTCAGTTTCAATGACGGCCACCCCATGACGCTGCGTGTCCGTCCAGCGCGCCGCTAACACGAAACGTCCAAGGTCAGAGCGGTGAGGAGAGGCACCCTCTCCTTGCCGGCAGAGCGCGCCACTCTGCCGTTGACGCAAATATGCTGCAGACGAAATAAAGGAGCGGAGGAACGACATACATGCTTTCGCATTCACAACTCATAAGAAGTGCTTAGGTGTACCGTGAGCCTTTCATATGGCACAGCAGGCCAGAAAGGCATGGCCTGCTTCTAGGCTACCAGCTCGTAGAAAAACAGCCAATCTCAGGTCGGAGCTCACCGCCGCTGCTACGGTGCGTAGAATGCGTCTTGGACCGGTGCGTTTAGCGTCCTATTCCGACCTATGCATCTAGAGTGGTCCCGAATTGGCAAAAAATTAAGTCGCGGGAGTTGGCGTGTTATGCTGTCAGATGTGGTGATCCTGGCAGTCGCTCGTAGAAGTTCCGTCAAAAAGTATGAGCGAATGCTATAAGTGTCACCGTCGTTGCAGCGTCCCAGTTCGTTGCTGCTTAAGCTTCCGCAAACTGTAAAGCCGAAGAGGAACCGACGAAGGAACGGGCGTCGGTCTCATCTACCTGCGCCGCTGCACTACCACCGGGATAGAAAAAAACGACAGCGCGACACTTCTACGACGTCATGGGGAAAAAGGAAGGAACTGCAAACGAGAATGCAGCAAAGAGACCGATCGGAGACGCCTTCTGGGCACCACTCTGTTACCGACGAGCGTCCCTTGGAGTTGCCGCAGTCTCTATGGCAATTGTATCGTATCGTAAACCAACCAGTGGTGGCGAGGAGCGGCACTACGAGACCTGAAGCGCGTCTCTGATTGGTGCGTCGACCCGTGCCTACCGGAAGATGCGGCAGCTCTTGGCCCCGAAGCGGTCCTGCACGGTGGAGGCGAAGAAGGCCTCGGCGAGGACCCTGAGACCCCGGTGCAGGTCCACACCAAACATGCCGCCTCGCTCGTCCGACCGCCGTACCAGGCGCAGGGGATCCTCCACCAGCAGGCTCAGGAACGAGTCCAGCTCCTGGGAAAATAACCGCACGAGGGGGTCGTGAAGCAATTGCTTTCTTTCCGATGTTAGTCCCCGACCAACGCCGACTTTTCGTCCAGCGCAGAAAATAGCCGCCAATAAACACCAAATCTGCAAGAAAAAAAAATCCCACAAAAATTGTTTTTGAACTTAAATTGTAGAGCCCTTCCACTTTATGTGAAGATGGAGGACCAGCGAAGCTCTTATCTTTACGACATCTGGACGATGCCTAGAGGACGCGTCTGACGACCTTTAGGACAACCTCGAGGACCGTCCTCGAGGTCGTCCTAGAGTCATCCTTGAGGTCGTTCTAGACGTTGTCCTTTAGGACGACCTCGAAAACGATGCCTAGAGGACGACCTCAAGGACGACTTCTAGGACGACCTCAAGGGCGACGCCTAGGATGACCTCTCTGACGACCTCAAGGATGACTTCTAGGATGACCTCGAAGACGATGCCTAGAGATCAGGGATCAGGACTTACTATCTAATAATGCCAAGGAAGGTTGACTCACGCTGGTAGCACCCTCTTTTTGTTTTTATTTATTCATACTTGCCACGACCAATGGGGAGTTTTCTGTCGACATGTGCGGACACATTTTTTCCCAGACCCTAGCGTATAACAGCTTCGCTGTAAAATAAAGCTTCAGGAACACGAAACCCTGCGTGTCATTGTGTGTGTGGCAGGGTTGCTGGCGCAGCACGTGACTCCCACAATGAGGTCTGGGGTTCAAACCCGTTTATCCTCAGTTTTCGTTTACCTTCCTTTCCCCCTCCGGAAAGTGCGACCAGCTAAAGCTTGTCGCTCATCGAGTCTCGCCGTTTAGAATGTTTACGACGATGAAGCGAGCGCATATAAAGGCAGCGGTAGTGCGCTGCACCATTGAGTCTTACGCTAGTGCTTAATCCTAAAGTCACGCCGATGCTGACACCCGCGACATCAATACGGTGTATTCACTGGCGGCCATATCTGTGTGCGCTAACGCTGAGCACGTGCTGGTGGCTAGCTTCCACAGTTATTTTGCAGCGTGCACACCGCACCATCAAGATTGCCGGTCTTGGCAGCCTATTAATGTGAGCTTGTTCTGAGCATGCGCTCTAAACAGTGACCTCAAATATGGTGGCCAGTGAATACCCCCTATAACAGCATTTTTCGGGGCAAGACAATTCTCATCTCTAACGCACAACGAAGTGCTCACTGGGCATGCTGCAGTGTTCACAATGTCCTGCAAAAGGAAGCTGTGGACCGAAAAGATCATAGCCGAACACAAGCATCGACGGGCTGAGGAGGTACAACCGTCCTCAATGTGCCCTCCGGAGGAGAAAAAAGCAAAGTGGGCTCGTTTTAGTGCGACAGAAAGTTACGCGAAGAAACAAGGAGCCAACTAAAGATCTTACTACTTATGGTCAGTGATGGTTCAAGGGTGCAGGACAAGCTTGTCCCACAAAGCCATTGACTCTTTCCACTTTCGCAGAACGAACTCTTAACAGGAGGCAAGGAGAAGCTCACCTCCTTTCCAGCATTCACTCTGGTAAAGAGAAGAGAGGAGGGCTTTGTGGGATGAGCCTGTCCTGCACATTTAAGTTTTTACCGGTGACGACCAGGGGCGGATTTATGGGTCAGGGACTGGGGGGCGGTAGGCCTTCAGCGGGGGGAGGGGGGAGGGGGAGGGGGGGAGGGGGGGGTCTGCTGAGATATGACACGGTCCAAACGTTGCCCAGGTCTATTTTGTTACCAAATATTTGCTATGTCGCCAAAAACTAAACTTCTGGCTGGTGTATAACAATGATTTTATTTTAAAAAAAGTTGACCTTGGGAGCTCAGGGGGCGGTCGCCCCCACGCCCCCCCTTAAATCCGCCCCTGGTGACGACTACAGTTAGCCACTACTATAGGGTTCGAGGCGCAATTTAAAGGGGCAGCGCGAGAACTTTTGCACTTTGGTCAAATAAATGCAAGAATTTTGTATTAGTTCTTTAAAAAAAGAAAAGGATGTTTTTGGCGGTTTTAGTTACTCTCAATTTGTACACTGTCTTCTGAGTCACGTGTGCAGTGACGTGTCAGGGCGCACGGGACATGGAGAGTCTGGTTAGGTTCTCTTCCAAAGCTTCCAGCGTGCTGCCTTTGCTTATGATTCACGTGGCGACCTTGAAGATTGGTCTGAGCGATGTGGAGAGTGGGAGAAAGACAGGAAAGGGGAGGTAGAGAGCTTCTGTAAGAAGTTTGACTGACGTAGTAGAGACGGGGTGAAACTCGAGAGAGGAATGATTTAATTTTGCTCACCTCAGGCAGACGGGCGCCGCTAAGACTGAATATAGTAGTACAATTTTGTCGACGTTATGAGGCTTTCGATGCATTTCACTGGTGTTGAAATGACAATACTGATAAAGGATAGCCTTGGATTGACCACATGATGGCACATCTTGTCAACCTATTACAATGCATCCCGGTTGGCATCACGCCTTAGTTCCCACAGCTGCCAACACATGGTTGCAAGTCGCGAAATACTCCCATTCTTTGCTTTGCTATTATGCAACGGAACTGCAACATTTAAGAAAAGTCAGGCATTTTCTCCATCCCCTTTTTCTAAGATAAACATGTAAAAATTAAAAACTGAAAATTCTTTCAAAATTAATATTGTTGCATCGCCCCCTTTTATCGGAGGAATACCGTATTTACTCGAGTAATAGCCGCACCATTTCTGAACAAGGCCCTTGCATCTACTTTCCCGCAAAGCACATACACTGCCAATCATCGCGTTACGCATAAATAACAGCGAATAACTAGATCCGGAACACGAGTCTCCATACATATGCAATCTTCATAGATGGTATCTTCGCGTGAAGACGTTATCTGTCCTGTAAACAGCTGGAATCATGTTGTCGATTGCGGTGATTGGCAATCCACGTGCTCCGCGGGAAAGCGAACCCTCAGGTTTTCTTCATAAACAGTGTGCCTATTACTCGAGTAAATACGGTATTTCCTTTATAGGAAATAAGCAACACTAGTGCATTTCGACCTAATCTGCGGCGAAGCACCGCAGAAACACAGCCCTGTTTTTCGCTTTGGCAGGAATTTGGCACACTGAACCTTTAGCTTTTTTTTTATAGTTATTTATCATTCGAATTTTTGTCATTCGCGACAACATAATGACTCACGCAGATCTCAAGAGCGTGGTCTCACCTTTTGGGAGAGAGAGATCTCCTTGTGCAGCTGCTGGTGAACCTCCTGCTTGCTCACGGGGCAGCTCTGGGCGGCCTTGGGGTGGGTCCTCGTCTCGGCCAGGCGCAGCAGGGTGCGGACAACCTCGCCGGCCTTGAGGCCCAGTCTGCGGGAGGCCGCCTGCACCAGGAGCTGGTCCCTGGGGGAGAGAGGTTGGTCAACCGATTGGCTCTTCTTGCTGCAAAAGCAACTGCACAGAGCACAAAGAATGAAACTGTTGTTTAGTTATTGATGGGTTGATTACAACTACCATAGAGTGACAAGAATTGTTGGTTGACTGGTTGATTAGGGCCTCCTTGCTTCAAAAGCATCTATGGAGTGCCAAGAAGGAAACTATTACTGACTGATTAACTGATCGAATGGCTCTTCTTGGTGCAAAAGCAGCTGTAGAGTGCCAAGAACGAGACTTTTATTGATCGAGTGGGTCTTCTTGGTGCAATAGCAACTATAGAGTGCCAAGAACAAGACTATAACCGATCGATTGACTGATTAGGTCATCTTGGTACAAAAGCAATAACAGAGCACCAAGAATGAAACTATACCTATTGATTGATTGATTAGGTTGTCTTGGTACAAAAGCAATTATAGAGCGCCGAGAACGAGACTATTATTGATCGACTGCTTGACTGGGTCTTCTAGGAGCGAAAGCAACTATACTCTGTTCCATAAGTGTGAGTGTGAGTGTGGCAGAAGCTACACGAGAGAGCTCCAGGCTTTCAGCGTCCCTGCCAAGCACACACGCTCGTGCAGTGCAAACACTGCTCAGGGCCACACGCTCGCGGTTGTAGCATCAGCTGCATCAGGACTTAAGCTGAAACGACTATAGTATAAAGCGCAAGGAAGGAGACAACTGTTGAAATACAGATAGAAAAAATGAGTGAGGTCTTTAAGCACCTTCACCACAGTGCTGCCCCGTGCAAGAATCCCTCCTAAATGCAGAAGCACCTGCAAGGGAGGGCCACTCGTTTGCAGTGCTCTGCATTTCTTCCTTTGCTTTCTGGGAGGAAACCACCTTCCAGCACTAAAGGAGCCATGAGACAAGATTCTCTCACAGTGTTTTACTGGCTTAGTCTCAACGCCAGTTTGTGCAACAGTCCTTGCCGTGACACTGCTCAGCGATGCACAGGGGGTATGCACCTGGCACCTTGCAAAACATCCAAGTGCTTTGGATCGAATCGGAGACACTGAGATGGTGGGGCGAGTGCAATAACCGCCGTGCAACGAGCAATTCTGCACTCGTGAACAGCTGCCTACATCCTCAAGATTGCCGATGCGCTTACAACCTCTCTCGATGCAACTGTTTATATTCCAGTGTAAACTCACTGAGCATCCACACTTCTTTTCGCGTTTCGTTGCCTCGACACGCACGTGTGAAACGAGGCGGGCACCGGCTAGCATTGCCAAGCTTCACTCAATGATGGTGCTCGAGAGAAAAAGACAATACAGGATTTTAGGGACATCTAAAACTACCCAAAATTATCTGAGATTCGCGAATGACTCGCGGACGACTGACCCGAAGTCTAGTGGAGTGGATATTTGTAAAAACAAAGCCCAGACCTTTATGCAACCCCGCAGACTTCTGAAGCTCCAACCACACTGATGGTGCCATGAAACGACCAGTCCTTGAAGCACCACGCACAAGGTGAAGACGCAAGACGGCGTCCGTCACTCCGAGCATCCACAGCGTTTCGGGAAGCACCTCTTACACGGTGCTCGCACCACAGAACAATCACTCTGGGATTGTTCTACAATGCGAGTCACCTCAGGATGCAGGACGCGGATAAAGGCTCGTGTCCCGCATCCTAAACGGTTGTTCGCACACCCGCAACCGCCTACGACCGAGCGAGTGCCTTACAACCTCTCGTTGTCTCTTACTCCGAGAGAAGACACCGGCGCTATTCGTCAGGTAGCCGCGGTACGACTCGGAATTTCCGTACGTTCCCCATTTTTTCCGCGCATCGTTCTTTCTCGGTTGGCTCGAAAGACTTTTGGCGTGATCGAAGACCGTTTCTCATAGATGGTACATTCATTTGATCGTGCAAATACCGCAAAGCCTTCGCTCTAGTGACACACAGCTCCAGGGTCACCTCATGGGCGGCGTGCCGGCGTGTTTTCCTTGTTGCAAGAGGTCGCGAGAAGTCGGTTGTAAGCAAACGCGAGTGTGCAAACCAACCTTAAAACGCCGGACGCGGCATGTGCGGAGGCCGGCACTGTCGGGCGCCTCGTAGACCGGCCGAGGTCTCGTGAACGGCCGTGCCCAGATCCGCTCACCTGAAGAAGAGGTGGAAGCGCTCAAAATTGACCCGCCAGTAGATGCCCTCGTCGGGCTGACCCTCCACCCGGGACTTCTTGCTGGGGGCCCCTCCTGGTCCTCATCTTCGGCGGCCACCGTAAGCAGCTGAAGGTGAACCTGCACGCATCGCGCCAGTGCTCAGCACTCGCCCAGTACGATCCTCGGAAGGCGTCTTCGACCGGTGCGGCATAACTAGGATTCCGTCTTTTTGGATACATCTGAAGATATTCAAAGAACACTCCCCGGTAAATTTACCGTCAATTCAGATTTATCCCCGCGACAATCGCGACGACAAACTAGAAAGCAAAAAAGACGGTGTTTTACGAATAAGCTTTATGAGAGTGCAAGGTCCTGAGGAGATGCAACTTCACTTTCCTTTGAAATCTCAAACTACTGACAAAAAGGGTTTGCCTTTTAGCTCGTCAATGTTCCTTCGCGACAACAAGTCATAATACCTGAACTTTTTATTTTTTTTATTTTTATAAATTAAAAACACAGTAAAATAAACTCACAATTTCAAAAAATTCGGAATAAAAAAAATAAAAATAAAACTTTGATAAACTTTACATATTCGGCACAAAATGAACTCCGAAAAACATCCTCCAAATTTCACGAGAAATGAACTCGGGAAAACACAGAATCCTGAGTATAACCTCGTTACAACAGGTCTGGTTACAGCATATCTTAGGTTACAGCGCACGTATTTGTGAAGTTTGGTTGCCTTTCCTATCTATGCTGTAGAGCCAACTTTGCTCATTACAGATTTTGTTATAACATACATTTGGAAATAATGGGGTCTATTGGGGACTTTGTAAGTAGTTTACCGTTCCTTTATAGCAGACTCTTCGACAGCAGTCATTATTTGACATTATGTGGCTTTCGTTTGGCAGTGGTGGCGTCCACTTTGCGAGCTGTTGTAATCGTGATCGCGGCGCCTCCTGGGCCTTATACAACTGAAGGCACGCAGTGATGACAATCACCAGTACAGTTCAATTAAAAAATTGCTAGCTTTCAAAGTTGAGAAGTTTGCATAAACCATTACTTTTTACAGCGGAGCTGTTAAGGGCTAGTTTCCCCAGGATCGTGTCCGGTACCAAACAAATGTCGACACAACACTCTGGTTGCCGCCGTCGCTCATAGATGGCGGTAGCTGTCCAGAGTGTTGTGCCTGCCAGTTGTCTGCTTGCTGCCGTCGCTCATAGATCGCGGCAACCTTTCCAGCCTCGGCAACTAGACAACTGGTTGCTGCCGTCGCTCATAGATGGTGGCAACATTTCTTCGGAGGAAGAAGAGCGGAAACAGAAAGAGCGGCGGTGTGCGCAGCAGCGCAAATGGTTCCGCAACCGCCGCGAGGCCGCTATCGCCTGAAGTTCCCCTGCGTCGAGCACTTTAGATTTTCTTGCGAAAGAAGAGCAGACTGCTCGCCTGGAAAGCCACCGCCGAGAACAGAAGCTACAGCTCCGCTGCTCATCCTTCTTCACCAGAGTGGAAAGGCTGAAAGTTTTTTTAGTATCTATTCTCATTTTCTCAGTTTCACTGCTTAGAACAGACTCCAATCACAATCCATTTCAAAGCCTGTAGTGACAGTATCTGTGTTCTGCGTAGTCCTTTTACTAGGAACCAAAATCTTCATCACTCTCAAGGTCTGTTATAACGAGTTTATAGTGCATCATATTTTCCGGTCTATAGTCTGCGGACTACTATACACAAACTCAACTCTGTTACGTCATGGTGCAGTGGTGGCGCGTCGAGGGCACTTCCGGTCTGGGACTGCAGACGTAAGTATCCCATGCGAGACGTGCATTCCTGCGTCGTTTTGAAAGAAAACAGACCGAAACCTGCCTTTCCGTCAAAACGCCGCGACTAGGGCTGTACCAAAAGAGTCAGAAAGTTTTGAAGGCCAGTTTTCATGTGCTCGGTTCATCTGAAAACGTGGATATGTGCCGTGAAAAAGAAAACCAGAGGCCGTTGGACCATGATCGCTTGGGCAGAAAGCACTTTGGGTTGAATTCACAGATCCTTGTGGTCGTCAGATTTATTTGTTTCATTCCAACATGAACGCGGGAAAACCGTCAAGTTGTACAGACCACCTGCGGACTACGTTCAGTGCGCCTTCAAGTTCAAACGGCCACCTCATCGTTCAAACTGTCGTCTGCCCTTTTAAATGTTTCTGCTTGTCGTCTGCTCTTTCAAACGATACCGGCCCGTCAACCAAACGTTGGACTGGTAATTGCGATAAAAAGTAAGTGCCGGCCTCAAAAGACTTTTAAGTTTGAAGGTTGGTTGGGGTAAGCAGGCTCGGTGTAAACAGTAGATACAAGGATATGTTTATTATTGTAACCAGTGGCCATCACCGACTTGTTATGCCCGATTCACTTGGTCCGATTCTGCTTGCGATTTTCAATATATGAACGTCGACCATCTCAGCTACGGCTCACGCTTTTGCAGCCCGAGCGACGTTGCGACTGAAAATTGCGAGCGGAATCGCATCATGCGAATCAGGCCTGAACGTCCATTCTTCGGCGTCCACGCGGAATGAATCGCCGCACGTCACATTATTTGCGCGAAGTTTTGAGGTGTAACGAGCCTCGGTAATCTCGCTGAGGCCGCTCAAGTAGTCAGACATTGCCAGGAAGACGTAGAATCAACAAATCCAAAGCGAAAAAGAGCACGCAGACTCATACCGACGTTGACAACATTGCTTTTCAATAGTTTGTTTAAGGGTGACAACAAGCTTCTTGCCCACACTCCATCGCGCATGCGCGGCGCCGGTGGCGTCCGCTAGGGGCGCTCCTGTTTGTTTATAAACATGAGTTGGTCTATACATCGTTTACAAGTTGAAATTTTACACGATGCAGACTATTTACGGGTGCAGATTATACGAGGATTTATTTTTCCTCGATCGTTTATAGTGACCAGATGTGATGGATCTTGTGAATAACGAAGTATGTTCATGATCATTTATGTAAGATACAAGCTCGTGTGTCAGCTACTAAAGCAAGCATTTGTCAATGTGTGTTGCGCATGAGAATTTTGATGTGCAAACTAGACACCAGGAAAACTTTGACTTTTTCAACTGAAATTTGCCTTTGCAGACTAGACACCGGTTGCAGGCCATGGGGAGTGCAAGTTCGCCTGCTTCCTGCGCAGGGGTTGCGCTGCTGTCAGCACGTCGAGTTCCGATTGGCTCCTGGATTGGAAGGATAGTGGGTAAACCTTAATGCTAGCTGCCTCGAGAAATCTACCCACTATCCTTCCGAACGAGCCAATCAAAGCTCGGCGTTTTGACGTCACCGCAGCCCCCGCGCTAGAGGCAAACGAACTTACGCTCCGCATAGTCCTGGAAATGCAGTATGTTTTTAGTGTCCCACACTACCCATGCTACCCAGATCAAAAGCAATCCCCAAGCGGCTACGAGTTTTGTGTCACGCCGTCGGATGTCATAACCCTGGCGGTCGGTCGTAAAAGTCCTGTTCAAAAAGACGAGCGAACGCGAGCGTTGCCAATGTTGCGGCGTCCCGACTCGTGGTTGCCGAAGCTTCCGCGGACTGTCGAGTTGGAGGGCGACCTACGGAGCAGGCGCCCGCCATGTCCACCACCGTCTATGTGCCGCCCCAACAGCACGACACTTCTACAACGTCCTCGGACAGAAATTCAAGCACCACAAATGAGGATGCAGTAAACACTAGCGATGGACCGAATCTGCCAAACTTCGAAAATTTGTTTAAAAAATGGCGCGATAGTTTTGTCGATAAATTGATTTTTACGCGGGACCCTTGGACCCGCCCCATTAGAAAAGGACGCCGCGTTTGTTGGGTCCGCCACGTCATTCGCCCAAAGTGCGGCGTCCTCTTGCATGCACCCGCAGACTCGGCTCTCTCGGCATCTCATGCTTCAGCTTCTCGTCTACCTTCCAGGTCTTGAACTTTTTGCGGTTTCCAGACGACGACGTCTATGGCATTGCTCGCCTCGTCGGAGTCTTCAACTTTGATTGCAGCAATGATGACTGTTATTGAAAGATGTTAGAAGCTAGTCATTTTGACTTAGACCCGCTGGCAACAAGCTCCGGCGACGACGACGAAGATTGTCACGGACCAACTCGCCGTCGTCCGGGACTATCTCGCACGTGCATGCAGGATGGAAGGTCAAAGTGTAAGGGGGCAAGAGCGACAGTAGCGCCGGGGTAACTGAGTAGTGTGAGCGTGTGATCATACCGTGGCAAGGTGAGATTGGGTGAACATGGGCGCACCTAGAATGAGAGAGCATTCAACTACCGTAACATCCCGAAAGATATATCACCTAAAATCAATAGCAAATCGGAAGAAAATAAAGGGTGCGCCTACTTTCTATGTATCACAAAAACAAAAAGTTGAAAAAATGCTAGTTTTAGATTTTGTGAACCTTGAAAGACTGCAGGAAGAGGCGACGGACCAAAGACGACTGTCCTTCCCCGTGAGCAATGTTCGCTTATCTCCTAAAAAATGGTTAAGTAACACTGTCTTTGCAACAGGTCACCATTGGCCAGGGCCCTGCAATTACTATACTTCATTTCACCTTATGTTGTACCGCAGACAAGGCTAGAAGCACGAGCTCATAGCGTTGGGAGCTACTCTTAACGCACGAGAGCTTGTGCCGCCGAGATGTGCCCTAGAGCAAGGAGCTCGCGCTTGTAGCCTTTCCTGCGGTACATCATAAGGTGAAACAGAGTATAGAAGCGGGCTATCTATCTGTGTTTCAGAAAAAATAGCAATCGTGCCAAAAATAGGGGGCGGGCTATCTTTCGGGGGTAGGCCATCTCTTGGGGTATTAGCGAGATGTGGCGGCCTCGTATGGCTAACTTTCGTGACGTCATTACCTTGCGAACAACAAGTTCGATGGTGTTTGTAGTTAGCATGGCGGAAGCTTGAAATCATAGCGCTCTTGAGCCAACACTGTCAACACCGTCAAAATTGGAGTTCTCACGTTCCTCTTATTTCCGTCACATAAGAACTCTTTTGCTGGCGTCATAGTCAGCAATTGGCCAATCGTGGAAAGCCGACCACTGCGACGCTTTCGGTCGCGCATGTCGCCAATTATGATAAATATCATGATCATGTGGCTTATGGACACCATGGTGTGACTAACTTGGGCAGTGTTGCCTGGTCGCCTGACGAAAATGATCAGCATTCGTAAATTGAATATTTCAATTACTGGAGCTCTAAAAATTGTGGAACTTGGTGTACATACAAAGTAGCCTACGAGCATTTCATTTAAAAAATAATCTACCCGTTTGATTTTTGTGTCCTAACCAGAATTGTCTTCTGCTGGGTGGAAAACTGGCTTGCAGTTTCCTTCTCTCTTCTCCCCTGCTCTCCCCATGGGAGCGGGTCCCTGAGCTACTCCTCGCAAAAACGAGGAAGGTCTCCCTCTTTCTCGAATGGAAATGAGGAATGGAGGGAGAGTTTTCTTTGTTCTGGCTGCTCGTCGGCCTTTAAACTGTCCGTGGCTACAGGGGGTGTTGGCTGGGAGCCTGCAATGGTGGGGGAGGGGCTTGCCTTTGGCACGTTGTACATGTCCTCCTCCAACAGGATGAGCGTGGGCACCTTGGCATCCGGGCCGCCGGGCTCGGGGGCAGGCACACGGCACAGGAAGTGCGTCTGCACCAGGTCCACAAACTTGCTGCGCACCGCCTCGGCCGTGTGGGACCCTGCAACCGGTTGGGGGACAGTCGAAGGTCAAAGGGACCATGAAACAATATCAATATATATATATTTTTTTCCCACTTTGGCCAGTTAGTGCTAGTCAAAACGAAATTAACTGATTCCAAACTAACTGACTCAGAAGAATGGGACCCTGCAACCAGTCAGGTGACGATCAAAAGGACCACGAAACATTTCTTAAAGCATGAAATGCTTTTTAATACTATCCCTGAATCCCAAAACTTTGTCCGTCCATCTGTTTGTCTATCCGTGCGTTTCTCGTAAAATTGAGCGGGGAAACTGAATTGGTGTTTAGGTCACGTGACCGAATGTCACGTGACCTATACATTAATTTATAGTTTCCTCGCTCAATGTATTGGGGAATCTGATAAAAATAAAGGTTCTTCACTCCCTGAAATGACTGTTTGATGTGTCTCAAATAATTTTAAGCGACTGCTTCTTAAATACTGCATTTCATGCATTGTAGAACTTTAGAAAAAAAGGTCGCTGAGAATTTTTACACTTTGGCTAACTAGTGCTTTGATGTAACTGACTCAGTTGTAGGGGCCCTGCAACCAATTCGGTGACGATCAAAGCGGACCATGAAACAACTTTTGTTTACACTTTGACTAGCTAGTGCTTGGAATTAATTGCGTCAGTCCTATGCGATCCTGCAACTGGTTGGGTGACAATCAAAGGTACCATAAAACACATTTTTTTACATTTTGGCTAACTAATGCTCGCAATTAATTTCCTCGGTCATACGGGACTCCCTTTGTTGAGTGACAGTCAAAGGGGGACCATGAAACAATCTTTGTTGAGTGGCAGTCAAAGGGGGACCATGAAACAATCTTTGTTGAGTGGCAGTCAAAGGGGGACCATGAAACAATCTTTTCCCCACTTTGCCTAACTAGTGCTCGGGTCTTTCGTATTCGGGGATGGCGTGAAGCTTGGGATTTTCGTTTTCAGAGCAGCTTGAATTCGAGTTATTTAGTTTTTGCGACTTTGGCAAATATTCGGCTTAGGGCTTTTTTTTTTCAGGATTTATCGGTATATAAAAAATGTTAAAAAAAAACAGTTTTTTTTTTTTATTACAAATCTAAATTACGCATTGCTAAAGACTCATTCTCCGCCGAAAGGTAGTGCTAGAGGTGCGAACCAGATGCCAAAGTTTCAGCCCAAACTGATATTTTATTCAAAAGTTACGAGGTTTTTTTTATTAATTTTGATGGGAAATTGGGGCCCATTTTTGCACGTTTTTCAGGTTTCTGGTGCCATACAGCTCTATGTACCGTATTTACTCGCACAATAAACGCACCCCCCAAGTCGGCTCTCAAAATGTCGACTTTTTTTTCCCTCGCGTAATAAACGCACCCCCAACTCCGACGTCAAAATTTTAACCCCCTCCCCCACGCGCGCGAAATGACCGCACTTTACTATCCTGGTGCAGCGAGGTCGCGAATGCATGGGCAGCGTGAGCGAACAAAACGCCTTGTAAAAGATCCAACGGAAGCAAAAAAAAAGCATAAAAAGAGCTTTTTTTTTTTGCACAGCGCAGTTTGGATTTTGGGTAGCGCGCCGCGCGCAAGGAGGTAAGAAAGAGAAGCGGAGAAGCCCTCGCCTAAGCAAAGCGAAACGAAACAGCTTGCGAAAGGCGGTAAAAAAAATCCACCTACCCAAAAGAAAAAAAAACAAGGAGTTTTTTTTTTTTTCTTTTTTTGCACGGCGCAGTTTGGTTTTGGTGTCGCGCGTCCCGCGCCGCGCGCAAGAAGATAGGAAAGAGAAGCGGTGAAGTCCTTGCCTAAGCAAAGCAAAACAGCTTGCAAAAGACGGCAAAAAAAAAAAAACAATCCACGGATTTAAGAGAAAAGAAAAAAACATAAAGAGGAGCTTTTTTCTTCTTTTTTTTTTTTGCTCGACGCAGTTTGGTTTCAGGGTCGCGCCTCGCCGCGCGCAAGGAGATAAGAAAGAAAAGCGGAGAAGCCCTCCCTAAGCAAAGCGCACATAATGATGATCCTGCCCTCGCCTCCTCCTCGCACTTTGGGAAGAGAAACGAGAAGCCCTCGAAATGAACGCACTTTTCTATCCGGTGCAGCGAGGTCGCGATGCATGAGCAGCGTGGGCAAACAAAACAACTTGTGAAAGGCGGGGGAAAAAAAACAAAACACGGAAGCAAGAAAAAAAAACATGGAGAGGAGCATTTTTTTTTCTTGGCGCATCGCAGTTTGGTTTTGGAGTCTGCCGCGCCGCGCGCAAAGAGATAAGAAGTTACGTCGATTTTTGCGGGATAAAAGGTCCGTTCATTATGCGAGTAAATACGGACGCAAAAATTTTACCTCGCGTAATGAACGCACCCCCAACTTTGCCTCGATTTTTCGGAAAAGAAAGTGCGTTCATTCAGCGAGTAAATACGGTATTCGAAAGCTCCGTCGGTCACCATTTTCTCATTAACATTTTTAGAAAATCTCTTATAACCTTTGAATAAAATATTGGTTTGTGCTGAAACTTTGGCATCTGGTTCGGACCTCTAGCGCTACCTCCGGGCGGAGAATGAGCGTTCGGCAGTGCGTAGTGAGTGTATTTTCGTGGTGAAAAAGACAATGCAAGTTGTTTTCGGGAACATTCTCTACTAGAAACGAGGAACCGTAACCATGAGCAATGTGGCTCCCCCACCCACCCTCCGAGTTAGCTGCCACTCATTATAAAGAACAATTGCCACAGTGACCCGTCACTGCAGTCACAGTGGGTGCAAACGACGCAGACGCTGAAACTAGTTTCGATCAGTCCGAATTAATGGGGCAGTGCAATGATTTTCGAACTTTGGCCAATTAACTGTGGGAACTCTTTCCAAGCCGCCTATGGAATAAAAAGTGGAAGACCATTTCTTCTTGCGTGCCCTAGTTTTTATTGATAAAAGTTAAACAAATCAAATGTCGGGGTATTTCTCAACTCACACAGTCTTTCGAGCGAGCTGAGGGCCGACGCCACTTGGAGTACCGTGTTCGGATCCATCTTCAGCGCCCTCGCCCACCCCCTTCGCAATCGTGAGACTTTTCGAGCTTCGATTCGGCTACGATAGGGCGTTGCGCCCGCTTGGCACTGTCAAAGGTCGTGGCAAACGATTGAGACAAGATACGGTTCGCCACGGGAAAGACGAGGAGGGCGGTGACAAGAGAAATGGTTTCGTAAACTTCCGACAGACGGCGCCACAAAAACTGGCGCACTCCAAACGACGTCGCACCGTAGCTCCGACGACTGCCACAGGGGGCTGCAGATCGGGAAAGAATTTGTTTTTGTCCTTCACGGTTACACGGCGAAATCTCAGTATTTCGGGGGAAGGTGGCACGTTTATTGATATTGATAATGATATTTCTTTATTTAACCCTTGAGAGTTTGGACAACACAGAAGTCCAGTGGCCCGTACCCATAGGTCTGTGGTACCATACAAGTATTTGTTCTGCGCTGCTATGGTTTACGAACTTGGACAAGGGAGACTAGAAGGACATACCATACAAGACATACACACACACTCACGTCCGGCCCTTGATAATTGATATAAAAAATACGAGCTGCAAATTGTTTCAACATTGAAATCATTGCACCGCCCCTTTAAAGCTCAGTCGATATTGTCTAGCATACCCCCTCTGCACGCCCCTGAGATTACACTTTAAAAGCCAAGCGAGTGTGGGGTCCCAGGTGACCACGGTGTAGGAAGGCTCTTTAGGTGTGGAGACTTCTCTCCTCGCCCCGTCGGAACGGCGAACACATCACGTCCCCTCCTTTCCTATGTTTTCTCCGCCTGCCCCTAGAGGGCGCCAAAACGTTCAGGCCGTCCGGTCGCCGGCCCTCCGCCGGAACGTGGGCTAGTCACCCATTGCTTACGCCGCCTCTAATTGTTTTCAACTTTTTTTTTTTTTTTTTGCAATGGTGAATTGAGCATAAAAGAAATGTAAAAATCAAAGATCCGAATTCGGAAATAGCCAAACATTTGAATGAATGCGCAGACTGCTCTCCAGCCTGGGGAAACGTAAACATTTTAGAAAGGGAAAACAACGACATGAAAATATTAGTAAAAGAGACGATCAGGATAAAGACGTCTGCCGAATGCATCAGTCACACGTCCGTCACAGTCAGAGGCCGAAAAATTTTGCGGCTGACTGGTTTGGGAGAACCGGGATGACCTCGGGGTGTCGCGTATGTGTGTGCTAACAGGGGATCTGTCGGAAGCTTTGTGTTGGCGCCGTCTGAGCTTATCGTTGACTGGAATGTACGGAGGGCCTGGGAAAAGGAAGAGGGAAGCGGGTAGAGGTTTTGGGAAAAGGAAGAGAAAAAGAGGGGGACCACAAATAAAGTTTGTAGCTGCGTTTGAGACTTCGTCCGTGTCGTTCTGTGTTTTGTCCTGTTATGAGTCGACGCCCAGCCTGGTCTCTCGGGTAGCATGGCTATCTCGCTGGCGTCCAACCTTTCTCGCGAACAACGTCCTAGCCAGACAGTGGGGGAAACAGATCGGGAAAACTTAACAGGACGGAAGACTAGTTTATTTACATGGTTATATCGTGTAACATATTGGCAAAAGGAGCGCACCGAATGGGCAGCGGACAGGTTCTTATATAATAAAACTCGAGGGTTCTGGAGCTGCCATGCCATTGGTCGGTTAGTGCCGCATTCGAAAGCTGGCCTCAACGTCAGCAACCTCCTCTCAGCCCCGATGCTCGGTCGTTGTTCTCTCCGAATTGAAGGAGCCTCGTAGGGGATTGTCTTGCATGCGGTAGATGCAGACACAACAGACTGCCCATCTGTTCAGGGTCCAATTCTGTCTGGCGTTCTCGTGGAATGCAGACGCCTCCGTGGAAGGCAGACGCTTCTCCGGTTTCGTCGAACGTGCAAAAGGTTCGATCGATGAGATGCGACAGTACTGCAAAGAAAAAACCGAGATGCAAAGAAGCAGTCTCGAGAAAAGAAGAAAGAGTCCCGACTGTGCGACTCGTAATGTGGAAAAGAACTCCAAAAACAGCTATAGAGTGTGTCATACATTAAACAATGTTTTAACAGCTTTTTTGTTTTTTACGTTTTTTACAGCGATATTTTTAAATTTTTTGTTGAAGTTTGTAATGATATTATTATTATACTTATATCAGAAGTGCCATTAATAAAACCGGTTTGCTTTCCTTGACGAGTGTGGTTACTATAAACTTTTCCTGCAATCTGCTACATGCAAATGCAAGTGTACTAACAAAGTGAACCTTTCAAAGAATGCTGCTTTCATTAACCTCTGCGTGCAAAATGTGTAACTTCGTGCCAATTCGGCCAGCAGTTCAATTTAGCAGGACTCAAAGGCTGCCTTAAAATGTAAAAGAATAATCACGTTAGCTGCCCCACATGTTGAAAAATTATTTTTTTAATAGTCCAGTTGAATCAACGGGAATTTGCGAACCCAATATATTATTATTTTTTTAGAAAAGTCATGTGAACGGTGCTTAAAACAATTCAGTTCCGTATTATCCGTTAACAAGGTTTGTGTTAATCATTCTTTATTTTTTTGCATTCTTTTTTTTTCTTCTTCGGTCGCACTCAAGTTATCGTTTACCTGCGGTACAATCAGAGTTTATTAATTTTACAAACGCTTACCGACATTAGTATTGCGCTACTGAGGAAACAAACGACGGAATGTAAGCTAGGCTAGAAATTATCTACAGGAGAGGGATATTTTTTTTTCACTCGTAGACCGCCGCGTCGGCTGGTATTAGGGAGTTACTCTTGTTTGTCCGTCTGCCATTGTTCGGGTTATGAAAACTTCAGTGTGCTGAGAGAGATGATAGTTGAATGGCCTCACCTACATACCACATCGTACGCGAACCGGTAGCCACCGGAAAGCAAGCTGCACGCCGAGCAGGCAGCTAGCACAGGCGGCCCGGTGCGCTGCCGGATGGCCTGAAACGTACGGTGCCATCTGGGGGTGGCTCCGTGAAGCGAAGCGCGCGGGGTGTCATTATCTGGTCGCGGCGGAGAGCGGAGTGTCTACACTTAAAGAGCCTTCCTACACCGTCCAGGCGGCTCACCCTGCAGCCTCCCGAGCACCTTGCGCAGCACGGCAGACATGCACATGCGGCCATTTTGCAGCAGCTCCTCCACAATCAGCTCGCCAGTGTCACCGTACCTGCACCCAAGCATGTGAAGGCCCCAGTGAGCTGACTGGGAACGTAGGGGCCATGTCTTTCTTGACACGTGAGAACCAAAGCCTCTGTGGAGATGTTGACCCATTGCATACTCATTCATTTATTTATTTAGTAATACTACCAGTTCCATTTGGAACTTGAGTAGGCTGGTTACAAAGTTTTGAAACTCACACTGGATGTATGGGCATTATATTTATTTCAGCACCTTTTACATTATATTACATTGAGCTTTATTACTGACAATTGTTGTTTATGAGCACAGAAAAAGAAAGAGATGATGATAAGTTAGTTGGTGATGAGTGTAAAACAATCAGTAATGTAAACTTAAAAGGTTAAAACAGCGCAAAAAACAACGGACAGGGTAAAGGAGGACACAGACCTTTTAAGTATGTCATACCAACTCGCCCAGGCTTCAACTTTAGCAACAGTAATGTAAAGCAAGTTATAAAGATTAGAGGGTGAACACAGCTACACAGATGGACATACACATATGAATCATAATACAACATAATATGCAATATACAACATACTAATTTACATAATTTAAAAAAGTTCACAAAGTTCTATTTAAAAATGGCAATTTGTACAACAATTAAAGGGAACATTCATTTAGTTTACACATGGCATTTGTTGCTCTATTCATTCTTGGCCATCTGATGTGTCCATTCAGTAGTTCTTCACTCTGCAGTACTGCTGGAAACACTTGGGAAAGTGGAGAGCTGCAGACATCATCTGGAGACAGAGTGAATGTTTCATCTAATTTTTGTGCCAAATGCCAATTTTAAGCAAAAGGTTCCAAGTCCTCAGAGAGGTGGTATGACTCGTCACCAGGAACAGTAGAGCACTCATCTCTTCCAAGCAAAAAGTTACCGTAATTCTTCATCAGCAAAAGCGGACTATCCAATGAGGTCATGTCACCTTCCACTGCAGCTTGCAGATGTCGAATCATTTTTTCGTTAGAAATAGTTTTTTCTAGTGAAAATTAAGAATAGACAACAAATTAACTTGAAGGGGGCGGAGCAGCGGTGGTAGCACTGCCATCTGCCGGAGAGAGCACAAACATGTTGCAAAACCAAAGCATGAGCCAGAATTGTGGTCAGGCTTTCTGGTCCGTAATTGACAGCATGAGTGACACTCAAGGTTAGTAGCCAAGGGGCTAATCAACAGGATGGGATTAAGTTTCCCATAATGAGAGATAAACATGGGAAAGAAATGCAGATGCTATGCATGATTCAATGCAATTTCATAGGGGTACTGAGGTTGTTATACAAACATGTAACTGAAACAATCGTGAACAAAAGTCAATTTCTCCTATTTCTTTTCAGGAAAAATCTTTCATGCCCCTCACATAACAAAAAATACAAAACCTGCAAACTTTCCATGGCCCCTACACCCCGCCAGTTCGTCTGTTAAAAAGATGCCAGATTCATGCTGCACAAGACTTGCCGAAACGAGAACCCCTTTCAGAAAGATCTGCCGCAAAATTCCAGGAACTTCCTCGAGCACAGTGCTTGTGACTTTCCGAACGATGCACACAACTTACGAAATGGCCGTTTGTGCAAGGAAAAACCTATTGCAAAGTGTGGAAGCCTGCTCCATACAACAGTGGTGTAGCCCCTCCCGAAATCTGGCCGACCCTATAACATAAATATGCATTCTGACCACCCCCCCTTCCCCCCTTGCACCCCAGGTCAGAGACATCCCAGGAACCTACCCCTCCCCATTCCCTCCCCTCCTCTCCCCCCAAAAAATATTTCTGGCTGCGGCACTGCTACATAAGGTACTTCCCTGTGTGATTTGTCCTGCAGTACACGATACCACTCGAGCTGAATTAATGAAAAATGTTTCTTGGTCCATTGGCAAACTGTGCCTTCGTGCCAAGTTCCATCTGAAACCAAATAGTTATTTTCTTTCTATGTTTGCTTGTGCAATCACTACAGTCACCACGGGTGTGGCAAGCCCTGAACATCTTAGTATCGCTTCTCGAGCCAATAAGATTGTGCTCATAGCAGATAAGAATGCCAAAGAACGAATTACGAAGCATGAAGTCTGGACATAATGAGCCATGCCCCGTTATTCTCAAACTGTCAGTCACTATGATACTCGCGTTTAAAGCAATTCATACCCGTCTCAGTTTGTGTCACACGCAAACATGACCCCGGAAATGATATCAATAACACTACCCCGCTTTTAGGGCGAGGGCAGTTTCATGAAACGCCGTTTCACTCTCAGTAATCTGGTGCAACCATGCCGGTATATTTTTTCATCTTTTTTTTTCTTATTCGTTTGCACGTAGGTGATTCTTCATTAGCATCGCTTTTGGTGTCCATAAATCTCACGAGCACACAGGCGGAGGCTCCGCCGCCAACGGAACTCGGGAAGCGTTATCGGGAAAGCATTTGGTCAGCACGAAAACCTTGTTTTACCTAGCTTACTCCGTCTTTTTCTCTTTCAAAGTTGTTGTTGCGCATTTGCCGGGGGCATTCCAGCCGCTTCACGAATGGACTGTTTAATCTCCGGCTTGCCTTAACTCCGAGTAACGGTCAGTATATGCGAACACCAAGTACCAGCCAATGCCCCTTAGTTTCGCCGACCGCTGAGGTCGGCACGATTGATCTCCCCAAGAAAAGGACTGAGCGCACTGGAAAACGCTCTCTCCGCACACAGGAAAACAAAGGGCATAGGTTCACGAGTGTACAATCTCGCGAGAGTTCAAACCAGACGCGCATCATTTTAAAAGCAACCTATAATATCCAACGCACAATCGAACCAAATAAACCTCGCCACCTGGCCCCGGATACTGAAGCACCCACTCTCTCTAGCTCTCAGAAGCCCACTCCAAAAGCTAAGGAGGAATGCCACACTTACAGCGTCTTGGCGCAGTGCGTGTAGCGGGGGTACCGAAGCATGTACAGCACACGGTCCGCATCGATGAGGTACTCCACGTAGCCCTTGGGATGCAACCGGAAGTCCACTATGTTGTGGTGAATCAACACCATCAGCGCCTTCTTCACCTGCAACAAGATGGCGGCGTTTGGCACAAGCGGTCCACAAGCCACCTGCAGGCTCGTCTGGCAACGCCCTCACTTCGGAACATGAAGCTAAACTTTAGGTTCCGTTGGAAGAAGTCTTCGACTGGCGCGCTTATCGCCCCATCTCGCCCGCACAGTGATGAAAGTGATCCCAAGGTGGCAACGAATTGTTGTGTCACGCTGTCGGATGTTGCGGTCCCAGCTGTTGGTCGTAGAGACACCGGCAAAAAAGGCGAGCAAACGGCTGCAGCGCCACCCGAGGCAGAACAGGTGCCCGTCGCAGCCACCTTTGTCGCTGCGACACCAAAGCGACGAGCAACAACGCGACACTTTCATGATGTCGTCGGACGGAAATCGAGGGACTGCTCTTGAGGACGTTGCAAAACAGACCGATTGGAGACGCCACGCCCAGACACTTTGGCACCGTAACTAAAATGCGAGAGGCGGACAAATGGCAGATAGAGCGGAGTAGTTTCAGCTCTGAGCCTAGGGTGTAAGAGTAATGGCGAACCAAACAGACGGGAAGAAGGGAGGACAATGGGGAACAAGGTATATCAACAATGACATCTTTACTTTTTTTTTTTTTTGCCTTTTCAAATTACGTTGTAGGTTAGCGTTACGTCCGGACGGAGCACTGGAAACGCGTATACCTAACCCCCCCCCCGCCCTCCTCTCTCCCCGTGAACCTAGGGAAGGCGGAGATTTGGACGTAACTTGGGTTACGTCGGACGTAACGCTAGACACTTCGTTCAAATTATGGTTGGGTGTCTCTTCCCGTTCCCCGGCCTCGAGGAGACGCTCGCTGCCTTCCGTCGTGCTTCGGCTGCACGTGCACGCTCGGGGCTGACGAGACGCTGAAGCGTTACCGAAGGTAGGAATCTCGCGCAGGAGGCGGAGACAACTGTAATTCCTCCCTGCCGTTCCGATCCTTTCAGTGACCATAACCTCGTACGGTACATGTGCGTACTCCCCGTGTGTGCCTGTATTGTTACAATCTAGCTTAGAGCATGGAGATAAAAAGGGAACCGACCCAACAAAAGGAGGGTGCAGACAAACGTATGTTGGCGTTATTATTCGTGATGCTTGCTTTACTCGTTTAAACGAGTGTATTTCATGTCAACGTCAGCATACTGCGTACAGCCACCCATGGTGATGGCGGCGTTTTCCACCGTAAACGTAATCTCAGAGACGCTGCACTCGACACGGCAGTTCCTTCGTGAATTGGACCCAAAAGCGGTGGAGCGCTGATTGCTGGGGTTAATTACTGTATCGTCCATACCTTGGAAGCGGGCAGATCTGTGCTCTTCAAAAGCTGCGGGAGGCTTCGAGACGACACTTTCAACAGAGAGCCCCTGACAGCCGCCACGACTGTGCCGAAGTGCTCCTTCAGAATTAGGTTACAAGCCTTGATCTTTAACTGGGACATGTTGTGAAAGTTACAGAACCACCGATCGTGAAAGCGCAGCCAGAGAGCACGCTTTTCGGAACATCAAAACGATCCGGCAAGGATCGGATTTGGATTGTTCCGGCTCTTGTCGCCTTGGTTTGGCTACCATAAGTCTGGTCAACAGCTTTTCCTTTGCGGTTTGACCTAGTTTCAGTTTCGATTTTATTCATAAAGTGCATGTCTCAAAAACAAAAAGGAGCTTTGCGGGTAGAAATTGAGAGAGAAAAGGAGATCAGGGCATGAGAGTGCGCGGGAACGCCAGAGAGCCAATCTCTGACTGGAATGAATAGTAGACGCAAAGCTAGCTGCCCATGTCTCTACTGACTTGTCACCGGTGGCCGGGTGCTGACGTTTCAGTTAACACTTCCAGGACCAGTGATTCCATTTGGAATCACTTCTTTTCAACCTCAACAGATGGTTTTAACATTTAGGACCAATGATTTCAAGTGGAATCATGTGAAGTACCAAATTCAGCCTATTAACTATGTTTGCTGGCAACCCTACGTGCAACAGCAAAGTGCTAAAGTGCCGCCATGTATGAAGCAGCAGGAAAACTGGGAAAACTCTATCAAGGCGAACGTGAGCCCGTGGAGTTCCTCTGGAACACGCTCATCGACGCTTTTCGCCGTCGTCCCTTTTAGTTCGTGAAGACTTCCAGGCAACGTTACTAAATCTCTCAGTTGGGAAACTCGCCGTCGAAGCCTGGCCGCTGGCGCCCACCGAGACCGAGCTAAATCAGAGCTCTGAGCTAACATACGGCAACAGCGCTTATAAAGCCAGTTGTGGTCTGTACTGTGGTCACCTTGAGCTTTTAGATAGCATGTTTTTGCGTAAAAACAAACGGAAAAAACTTTTTTTGTATGAAATTTATTGGAGTATTAGCTCAAATTAAAGGGCGCGTGATGTTTTTAAAATTTTAGTTTGCAAGGTTTTGCGGCACAATTACTATTGTTTTTAAACAACCATACCTCAGCGGAGCTTTCAGGTAGCGCGTCCCGACCTAGGTGCATTTTAACTAGGTCATGGCACCCCTGTAACCTCTTCCACTGTATCTGTTTCGACACCAAAATGGCAGATGAAGGCCAAAATAGAAGTCACGTGCGGATTCTCGAGTGGCCGCTGCGGGAGAAACGGCGGCGTTCAGTTCGCCATTAGCTCGGTTCGCGAGGACAGATCGGAGCCACTTTTTCAGGGCAGTCTCTATGGCAGTGTCCCAACTGAGTGGTTCAGTAACGTTGCTTCCAGGTGAGAATAAACATATATAACTTCTTTAGTCGTCGATATTTTTCGGCAATGAACCCCACGGAAGCCTGTAAAAGCAATTATAGTTTCCAGGGATCGCTTACGTGTTCAAAAGAACTTCGAACACAATAACGATTCCAAATGGCATCATTTGTGCTTGCAGACTCGTTTCTGAGCAGTATGCTTCCATCAGTTTGTGTAAAATGCAACAGTCGTAAACATCTTTTATTTTTATTTTTAATAATGCGAGAGCATTTATTGTTTTGTGGAGCGAACCGTTGTCATCAGCTTTGAAGCCGCGCCAAACGGCACCTAAACTCCTTTCTCTAAGTGAAGCTGCGATTTGATGGCTCCCAGCTTTCAAACCGCGCGAAAAGCCTAGCCAAACGGCACCTAGTTTCCCCTTTCCCAAATGGAGCGCAGTGAAGCCTAAATCTGACGAATTTCGGCTTCGGTCTCATTGGCTGGCGCGCGTCATAGTTTCAAAGAATAAGGATCCCATTGGCCGCTGTGCGTCAGTTTCAACGACTACCACCCCATGGCGCTGCGTGTCTGCGCCGGTAAAACGAAGCGGCGCATTCCCATGGCGCTACGGGCCCCGCGCCGGTAAAACGGACACCGTGGCGCGCGCTAAGCCGCTTCTGCTCCTCTCGTCGCCGACGAACATGGCGCCGCCTCCAGCATCCACATCGTCGGCGCCCGCCACCTCGGCAGTGACGCAGCCTGCCCGTCCACGCAAGTACAACGCAGACGAACTAAGGGAGCGGAACGACATGCATGCTTTCGCATTCACAACTCATAAGAAGTGCTTAGCTGTATCTCGAGCCTTTTACTTTGCTTCCTTGTGATTTTTGTACTCTGTTCCTTATTTTGATATACTACTCTTTTATTGGAACAGATGGTGTCTTTCAGCGCCATCAAGTTTTATGGGAAGAAAGAAATGCCGGCAGCTCTCCTCATCCCCCGAGGTGATGTATCCGATGTTGAAATGGCATCTTCGTATGAAAAGGAAGAGGAGCTGATGAAAGCAGAAACACACACACAGACACAAACACACACGCGCGCGCGCACACACGCGTATACATATACTAAACGACGCTGTACCTGATGTTATCCTTTAAGTCGAAATCGAAAACGATGTTGATGAAGATCAATCCAGTACCAGCGCGGTACTTCCACAAGAGTGTAGCAAGAGAAAAAAGTGTTCAAAGAAGGAACCACTCGTCTGGAAAAAGGTTGACATCGCCCCTGTGAATGCGGAGTTCAAAGAAGGGTTCAGTCCTCCACCTGGCTAAATCCCGTCACCGTATCAGTACTTCAAGATGTTTTTTGATACTTCCATCTTTGAGAACTTTGCATTACAAACAAACCTCTACTCGGTGCAGAAGACTGGAAACTGTATCAAGACAACTGCGAAAGAAATGGAACAGTCTGTTGGCATTCATGTGATCTCAGGTGTCGTCAAGGTCCTGTCCTACAAAATGTACTAAAGTGAAGCCACGCGCTATAGCACTGTTACGTCTGGTTAGGAATAGGACTGGAAAAACTTGTTTAAAAATGCACTCGGGCTCGCCAGAAGGACATGACCGCCCTAACTCCGGGGAACACGAGGGCGACTGAGTCGCCACGTACGCCTATCCCGAAGTCCCCTGAACAGCAGCAGTCGGTGCGGTCAAGAACGAGGCCTGGCGACAATCTCCAACTGCCACAAGGGTCAGACTTCGCCCAGCACCTCCCGGGGCTCCTCTTATACCCCTTTTCGGGGCGGCCAGTGAGTCATCCTACCTCGCACCGGGAGGGGAGAAGGGGAACGTCAAGGGCTTGGGCAACACCACCTAGAAGAGAAGGCCGTAGCGCTCCGAGTGGTTACATCACAATGTCGGAGAAGGAAGGCCATGGCGCTACTACGTGAGAAAATATCTGGTATCGACGTGAAAAAAATGTTTATGTCGAGCGGCGCGGTGGTGTTTGTGCACGTTCATCCGACATTAATATACGTTTTAAAAGCACAGTCTTGTACAATTTATTATATATGTATAATATAAACGTAATATACAACGCGTTACCAAGGTTGAAAGTACCAAATTTATATTTATGATCATCCCCGTAACCGCGAGACTACGTGCAGTCCTGTAGCTCCCACACTTTTCGAATGAACCGGCTCCGATGCGACATCTTCTTCCCTCATACGGGCTCCGATTCTGGTAAATTTACGTTGTGTGTGAGCTGCTGACTGTCTGAAAAGAAACGCTGAGACATTTCAGCAGGGAAGGGAACCGAAAAAAATCCAGTCATCGCCGCAGGGAGCGCACACGAGCAAGATCCCGACACTCGCCTGCCGCTACCGTACTCTCGTGTGTGGTTCTTTTGATACTTTTCTTCCCGTCGTTTTTCTGTCTTCACCGCAGTCTCGGGTAGTTCTTTTGTGTTCGCTTGATACTACGGCATTTACGTGGATTCGTGGAACAAGTCCTGCTACGGTTTGAGTGACATGTGTGGCAACTAGCCAACGATGACACTGGTCGATTATCGATAGATCTCTCTCGGCAGAGAGAGACTTCTTGGAGTTCGTGTTCAAATGTTTTCGTGACGGATATTGTGGGACGTATGGATACGATCGACAGGTGAGAAACAACTTATTTACGGGCTTTCTTGGTCATGTAGGACGCGAGTAAAGTGCTGCAGTCGTTTTTTTTTTTAAATCTCGTGATAGAACGGAATTTCGTTTTTCGTCGTTATCCGTGTACAGTTGCGTCGACATTTGTAAATATGCGTGGTAATATTCTAGTTTTCACTGGAAGGTGAATAACAAGTTTGTGCAATTATTGAGAGTGCGTTGTTTGTGCTTATGTGTTTATTTATACTAATGTTATTTTGTTGCCTTTACCGCGTTTATACTAGAATTTTAACTGGGTAATAGTATTAGTATTATTGTATACAAAATAAGTTATATTTTGTTCTAAGGCAGCTGGAGCCCATAGGGAGAAGTAAATTAGTTGACTGTAAATAGTAAGTTTAGTACCCCGGCCACACGAAAAAGTTAATATATTTTCATTAAATGATACGGGATTCAATCAGCTCGCGGTCTTGAGTGATTATAGACGAGCGTCGCAAGCTCATTTGTCTACCCCATATATTCATTCAATCGAAATTACATTAATTTTGCCATGTTGCAGGGGTATTATGCAAGAATTCAGTGATTGTATGCGATAACATCGCTTACATGATCGTAAGTGACACTTGTCTAGCCGTGTCCGCGTTGACTATGTCTATCTGATTTTTACCTGTGATCTATTTTGCTGTGTCCAATCACTGCGTGTCTCGCCATTTTGTCGAAGTATTTCTGTATGAAATATGCATTCCTACAGCAATAATTGCGTGGCTCAATGTTTTCGACTTAAAACAGATCACATTTTTTCTATAGACGTCATATACGCATACCTCGTGCCAATTCGTACCGATTATTTAGCGGTGTAGTATTTTGCCCGTGTAATAAAATGTTTCTTAGACCCGTTGCTATGTGCAGCTTTCATTTTAGCTAATAAGACACGCGCATGTGACTAAAAACGCATTACGACGATTGATCCTACGCGCGTTGCCTTCGCTTCGACGCGCGCCCCCGATGGCCTTCCTTTGCCACGTCACGAGAAGAGCGCCACAGCCTTCATTTTCTAGGAGGTGTTGGCAAGGGCCGTTGGCGCCATCTCCCAGGGTCATCTCGCAGTAGCTGTATAAAGCAACTTTCATAGTCTGACTCGTCGCTAAAGGGCGGCGCTGTTATCGTATTTAGTTCGGTCTCGGTAGACGCCAGCAGTCCAGGTTTCAAGGTTGAGTTTCCCAACTGAGTGTTTTATTAGCGTTGGTCTAAACATAAGCTGAAACGAAGTATAGCAACAAAAAAACAAGTTAAAATAAACAAAAAAGGCAGCTGGCGCTTTCAATGTCTTATTAAGAACGATACAAAAGGCTTTTCTTGTAGCTTTTTTTGTTCTCGTTATTCTCATTTCATAAGTTTATATCCAGCCGAGTGAAATTCTGCCTGCCTAGCGTTCGCTAGCAACGTAAAAAACGCGTAATGACTGAGCAGTCGAAACGCCAGCCAGAGAAATATTCGATCTCTGCTCGCGAGAAGCGCTGCGCAAACTTGAGAGCTACGTGCCTCTCGATTTGAATTTGATTCCAGTTGTAATTATCACCATTCGCACACCTTCTATTTAATATGCCCGTGAATGAGGCGTTACCTGATGCACATATAAAGCTCAATGAGTGGAAGAAGCCATATAGGTCCAATAATAAACGGGTCGAAGCAAGCTACGATCAGTCCAAGTAGGTACAAACAGCGGGCGAGTATAGAGGCATGCAATAGACCCTTCAAAGATATGCCCTCTTACGGCCGGTCTGAAAATACTGCAAAGTGGCGTGCGCAAAACAACACCAACAAGCTGGCAAGCGTATAGACTGATCCAATACTCACTTCTAAGAGCCTGCATAAAATTGATAGACTTGGCATTCTTATGGCGTCTTTTGCGTACGCCAGTTTGCATTATTTTCAGATCGACCGTGAAAGGGCGTAATTTTTGAAGGGTCTACATGTGAACTAATAAAGAATAAAGGATGTACCGCTCTTTCGAATGGTTGTAAAACACTTTATTGGTTATTCTGGCCTGGAATGGTGTAAACCTTTCTGCTGCACTTCGTGATGGGAGCAATGGAGATACTGCACCTAGGGGACGGGACAACTTTATTGAACCACTAGTTCGGAATCTGGTCAATCTCTTCCCAATCAATTGCAGAGTCACTTTGTTCCTTGGGGTCTGTGTTGCGGGCGATTTCCGCAGGAGCCTCGAGCTTGGTGGAGGTACAGTCTGCGAAAACAGCGAAGACTTGAATTGCGGAAGAAGCCGGCGGCTCCCAGCCAACGTTGGACCCAGCTAATGATCCGAGTCATGAGGCTTTAGTCGTCTACGTAGGCTTACTATATTCCGTAATTTTGACGTCATGGCGATTGTCAAGTGGAGCGAGCGTGCTATCAGTTGCCTGGATGGTTCCTTTTTTCTTAATTTTACTTCGGTTTATTAGACCCTTTCCGAAATTGTGAAATGATGCATAGATTATGCGTAGCCTCCATGAGTTGGTCTCATCGCTACCGGCGTGAAGCCCGTGATTGGTTCCTGAGTCTCGCGCCGAGCACTGACGCAGCGCTCATATGGAATGCGCGCTCACAGTGCAGGACCAACTAATGGCGGCCGCACATAATTTATGCATAATTTCGAAAATTGTCATACTCGTTTAGCTTGTCCAGACGCAGCGATACAAGCGCAGCTCGCCAGCGTCCCTGCCAAGCACGCGCTCGTGCAACGCAAGCACTGTTCAGGAGCTCGCTCAGCTCGCGCCTGACCAAGCTGAAACGAAGATAGAATCGTAGCGACACGCTTAAATAAAAACGAAATCAAAATAAAGACCATGGTATGCAGACAGGGAAATGTTCATTGGTGCCTGCTAAAAGTTTTAATAAAAATCATTCAAGAGTAGTTTTAATCCTCAACTCAAAAGCGAAATGAGAAACTCACGTGATCGTGACGTGCTTGGGCACCGGATGCGACGACTCCATGCTTCCATCGTGCTCTTTAAGCACACAATGAACTTGTCATTCGTAAGTGATGATAAATGCCGTCACGGCATTCATTGACCACGAACGCGAATCCAAATATTCGTCGACGTACTGACTGTTAACGAGCGCGTACGTCCGAGTGATGCAGTGCTCGTGTCCAATGCGTGAGCTGAGGTGGGCTTGACGTGATTTGGGCACCGCGGATGCATCAGAGTGAAAAGGCGGAGAGCTTTCGAAGAACGGAAGGTAAGAAATAGTCCGCTATATTTTCAAATTTTCGTACCAAAAGCTGGCTTTTTACTTATTTCTACCCTCGTGTAGTTTCCTTTTTACACTACCAATTGATATGCGATTTGTAAAATCCCAATGTACCCCAGCACAAAATTAATTGCATGGTCCCTTTAAGCATTTTAAAATGCGCCAGCGTTTGTTTCAGGTAACACCCCCTCCCCCTTCCCCTCAACCTTTAAAAATTTCGGTCGGCCCATCGAAAGCGCGGTAGAGTGAGGTAAACCATGCCTCGAGATCCCGACGCGCGCGAAGGCTTGTTCGCGCGTTTCGGGATCTCGGAGGCCATGGTAACCGCAAAGCGCGATCATGCGCGTGCTACGGGTCGCAAGAAAAGTCCACGAGGTAGTCGTGTCTTCAGAATGTCTCGCAATAGGTTTTTTGTCGAATTACCAAGCATCAAGTGCACTTCCGCCCAGGCCCCTTAGCAGGCACTTAATAAAATCATCAATCAATCGATCAAGTTAATCTATCAATCAAATTAATCTATCTATCAAAATCAAATCAAATCGATCAATCAATCTACCTATCTATCAATCGATCAATCAATCAATTAAAGAGATGCCGGGAAGGTAGGTACACGAGGTGCACGTACTGGCGAGTACAGGAGTAACTGTTCGAAAGCAAAAATCTAAAACAAACTGCACTTTGCACCGTTATTTCGATTATTTACTTCGAATTTTTTTTTATACAGGGAAGGCGAGCGCCTGCAGCGCGTGTACCTACTTTCCCAGCATTCTCTTTGGCCCTTGGGTAATTTAGCGAAAGATTTGCTTTGGCCATGAAGTACCTCGAAGAGCGCTTCGTCGAGCCTCGGTTTAGTGTTGTGTGCGGAGTGTATGATCGCCTCTGGTCGAAGAGCGACGGGCACACTTTGCACCCGCAGCACGAGCTTCTCCTGAGCACGATATTTTTTTAAAACAAACGTGTACCCCTGCAAGTTTTTATTTATTAAGAACATAACGGAGAACATAATGACCCCAAAACTTAAGAAACGAAGCCTCTTTATTGAATGAAACGGAGCGTACATTTGGTGCTTATAGATAGCCGCTTCAGGGTTCGTCGCAATAGACCCTTCTCAAACCTCCATGAAGCAACATTGGCGGCCGCCATTGCTAGCTCATGAAGCGCGTGATTGGATCCGAGTCCTCGCCGAACGCTGACGTCACACTCGTGTCCAATACATGCTCAAAGTATGTGAGCAAGCAATGGCGGACAGGCGTTGGCGCAGAACTTTTGAAAAGGGTCTGTTTAATCAGCAGATTATGGCCTTCAGAAATACAAGATATGCTAGCGTCCTATTTCGACGTAGTCTGCACGCGAAGCGCCGTAGAAACAGAGACTCGTTTGCGGTTTAATAAAGATGTAGCAACTCCGTACAAAAAGCGATTTTGTCTTTTTGGATCGCTCGTTTAATAATGTTTTCATGACGACGATCATTATTCAGATGTCAGCAGAGAGTACTAGCTGCGAAAGTTACCAAGCTATAGTTTTTCGTAAGCATCTTAATTTAATTTGGAAAAGAAGGAAAGCCGCACATTTAATACAAATCCAAGGTGGTAGTCGTGAAGCCTCATTTTTTCTAGTTTGTCTAATCATCTCGCCAATATTTGGAGATCTTTTACTTTGTCTCAAGGTAATCTGCAGCGCTATAAAAGTTACAAGCCCGCAAACGAACCTCGCCGTTCTGGCATGCGCATTCCATCGGGTTGCACTTCCAAAATGCACCTGTAACGTCAGTGCAACCCATTTGAAATATTTTCTAGTGTGAAGTAATAGACAGAAGAGGCTTCTAAAGTAAAATAAATAAAATGCAGATATATCACATTGAAAACAAAAAGTACGGTGGGATTGGGTAGTATATGCTGTATATGCGAATCATCTTAATACTTTCTCATAATAGAAACCAAAAAAAAAAAGAACCTCAGAACTGGTCTATCAAGATACTCCTACGGAAATCAGAACGCCTCAGATGGAACCCCAGAATGAGTAAGTCGGTTTGGATGACTCCTGGTGGTATTTTGTTTCACTGTATTTCAGAGGCTTGTCTAGTGGTGCGTATGCGGATATTACAGACAGGGAATATGAGTGACTTCCAGCGCATTTTTTGAGGAAAATCTTCCAGACATATAAGTCCTAAACAAAACGATTAAATTTCGTTCAGCTTTCTGGAAATAATATTTAATTCAAGTATGTATTTGACAAAAGCTTTTGAAGTTCCTAAAACAAATTTTACTACTGAATGTTGACTTCTTGCTGGAAATGATGAATTGAGTTGATGCAAAATGTTTTTTGAGAAAATCTGCTCTAAAATGAGTAGAAAGTTGAAGGTTTACTTTGTTTTAGAGGTTTATTTTGTGTTTATTATTAAACATTAAAAATTTGGAAAATTGACAACAGTTAGAATTTGTACTTGTATGTATTTGTATTTATTTTGTTTTGCATGCCAAGGCCGGCAGGGCGGAAGAGGGAAAAGGCATGTCTGCCTCGGCTCCAGAGCCCTCCTCAAAACGAGGGAATGGAGTCTGGACCACGGCCACAATAGCCGACTCAACTCACCCGCTCCCGGAACCGACATGTAGGCGAACTTCATGACTCCGCCACATATACGAAGGGAGAGGGAGTCTTCGCTGGACAGGAAGGCTCTCGACTCTGGGCTTGGTCAGGATCGCCATCACCTGTGAATTTCGTTTGTAGCGAAACCGCCGAGGTTAGACTTTCACGCGCATGCGAAAAAGTGAAGAAACGTTGGCGAGAGAAAGGAAGGCCGGGGAGAGGAAGCAGACAAAATGCTGGAGAGGAGAGGTCTTCTCTCCTCTCCAGCATTTCGTCTGCTTTCTTCTCCCCAGCCATCCTTTCCCTCGCCAACTGTTCTTAACCTGTAATTGACTATAGCAGAAAGCGAGCAATACTAGTTGGGTGTATTGTTTCACATGAAGAAACTCTTTTATATTGTTTAAAATATAAAACAAACTGGACGAAGTCCGAAATATTTCAAAATTTCGTGGAAAAGTTGGGCAACACTGCTTAATAGTCGAGGCTCCGTCGAACTGTGGCAGACGTTCGAAGATTCATCGAACCAGTCGAATCCTAAGTTCGAGAAAAGTTGGCAACCTCCCTACCTGCGACGTCGGCTGCGTCCCGTCCTGCACCGTCAGCGTGCTGACGGTGCAGTACTTGGTCTTGCTGAACCGCAGCTCCGTCAGGAACAGGGCGAGCCGTTCACCTGCGCGACGCCACCGAGCATACGTCATTTAGGTGGTATTCCTCGGCAATCATGTCTGTCACATCTGAGTCCATAATGGCAGCGAGCTTCAGCAACTATGCAACAACGCTTCGGAAACGTGCATTCCAATCAGGATGCTCGTTCACAGCATGCTCGCTAGGGAGGTGCTCATGTGGGGTTACGGCACAGACTTTGGGTCAAGCAGAGTATCGTCCGAAAAAAAGTAAAATGAGTTTTAAAGAAAACTGCGAGAGACACACATGGCGGCCAGTGAATACTTACTGCCCAGCGACGCGAGTGCGTCCGTCTCTTCAGAAAGCGAGCTAAAGCACGGGCCCTACGCACGAACTATGAAAACATGCCGTCAAGGAGTTCCTTTCTTACAAGTACCGGCAGTCTTAGCAGTGTTGAGTCGCGTGACGGTGCAGGTTTGGGGAAGAAAATGTCGGCGAATAACAACAGCATCAACCTACATCTGTTATTTGTGCTTCGTCATGAGTTATAGTTACTTGACAGATACGGTACACATTGACGAGGAACTGTATTTTGATGCTCTTTATTTGAGTCGCAAGGGTTTGGACTCTGTAGCGCCGAGGCTGTCTCGAATGGAGCGACTCACCATCGTCTCGCACACACTGGCTCTTCACTCGGATATCCTAAGTCCTGCTAAAAATAAAGAGTTAGAGTACGACAAAGGAAAGGTTGGAAGACTAGAGGGGGTCAGGAAGGGTGTCCGCGCCATTTTTAGCAACAATCGCCAGCACTGGAAACCAAATGTGCTCTATGAAAAGCTGTGCTCGATTTTGTCTTTTGTTAAAGAAGAACCTATCGAGTGTTAGAACCCGGGGCTGGCGTAATCGGGCACAGACTCTAGCTGATAGGAGCCCGTGAAGCCGCGCGAATAGAATAAAGTGTTGTCACCGTCGTTGACTCGTCAATATATTCGTATGATCATCGTGCGCGATCGAAAGCGCCGCTGTGATCGGCCTTCCACGATTGGCCAAATGCTGACTATGACGTCAGCAAAGGATTTATCTTCGACTGGAATAAGAGGAATGGAAGAACTTTCATTTTGGCGGTGTTGGTAACATTGGTTTTAGAGCGCAATGATTTCAAGCTTCCACCATACTCATTGGAAGCACCATCCAACTCTGTAGTCTCACAAGGTAATGACGTCACGAGAGGTAACCATGGGAGGGCATCACCAAAACATCTCGCCGCTAACAGCTTGATTCCTCCCGCTTCACTGCTACGGCTGGACGCTTCACCCGAAAAAAAACAACAACAAAACACAGCAACCTTAGTTTCAGCTGTCGGCTGTCACGTGGTACAGAAGCGACACTTTGATTTGTCCGGACTAGTCCGGCCTAAGGGCCTTAGTCCGGCCATCTTGTAGCTTCCATTCTACTGCCAGCTTCAGAGTGAACAGGATGTAGCCTTTTCAGTAAAAGTTCCACAAGGCGGTGCTTTGTATTTCGCTAGCCCCGCGAGCTTCCGGTCAAAAAGAGACCAAACAATTCCACCGCCCCGCTCCTGGGAACGTAACTCGAGTTGGGAGCGTGCGAGATCGAGATCAATCGAAGACCTCTCGAATAATCCTATAATTCCACCGGTTGCCACTATTCGCGACTCTAGCGAAATCGACGCCGCGTAGCGGCAACGCCAAGAAGCTCAGAGAGGAGGTCGTTTCGACTCTGTCGTCTGCTATCGCTGCTTGGTTCTCGTACAGGCAGCGTAGAAACAAACATTGTTCCCAGTAATTATTTTTATGCTTCCGCCGTGTCATTCCTACGCACTGACTAGAAGAATGTTTCTACCGCCGAAAAATCTATTTGCTTTCATATGTAACACCGATTTTACGCTGTAGTGCAAGACATTTATGGTGGTCCGCGTGTGGAACGACGAAAACGACCTCCTTTCGTCCGCCATCTTGCCTGACCAGCGCGCCCCCTATAGTTCGCTGGAGTCGCGAATAACTTGCTGAATGACACACCTAAAATATCTTTTTACATTTCCAATTTCGTCGTTAGTGTATCGTTTAAACTCATTAAAACTAAAAGCAAAACAACAACAACAAGAACAACAACAACAAGCTATAGGTTTGCTGAGGACTACAGGAAGTCGCTTGGAGACTAGGGGGCTTAGAAAATCTCAAACGAACTACTGCAACGACTCACCTTTCGGTGCGTACACGTTCCAACTGCACTCGGACTCGTGCACGTAGAGGTTTGGGAAGGAGTTGGAGTGTGCAACGCCTCCGGTCCGGTTGGCTATCACCATCATCTCGCACACTGCGGCAAAGGTTCATTCAACGCCCCCTTTCTCTATGTCATGGACCGGAGGCAAGCGCGGGGCACAAATCGGACGCGAGCGCTGCATCAGTGTTCGTCTGGAACTCGTCCATGTCATCACCAATTGAACACGAGTCTCAGCCCAACGCTGACGATGCAGCACGTGTCCCTTCGCTGGCCTGTCACCTCCTAGAACATAATTAAAGCCTGAAAAACGGCCTCTTCTAATTCCACGCATGGTGCCTGGGGCGCGCGTCTTCGACCGGTGTGTTTAGCGTCCTATTCCGCCCGTGCATCCAAACTGGTCCCGAGGTGGCAACAAATGACGTCACAAAAGCAGGAGTGTCATGTGCTGCGGGGATGTCGCGATATGATGGTTGAACATAAAAGTTTCGGGAAGAAAGAGAGAAAGAAGGAAAGGACGAGTGAACGCAAGTGTCACTGGCGTCGCAGCGTCCCAAGTCCTGTCTGCCGAAGCTTCCGTGAACTGTCACATTGGAGAGCGGCCTGCAGAAGAACAGGCGTCCGCCACACCTACCACTGTTGCTGTGACCGTGACGCCGCCAGGATCGCGGCCGGCGACAGCGTGACATTCTATGACGTCATGAGGCGGAAAACGATCGGGACCCCTTTTTTGGGCGCGGTAAACGCACAAAGTCGGAGACGCGTTCCAGGCACCATACTTCCACGTACTACGTCATCGCACTCAGATGGCTCCAACTCAGCAGTTGGGCCCGAACCCCACGCCGAGCGCCCTTCGACGCGTTCATTGGACGCGAGGCCCAGCCGAACATTGACGAGCACTCCCGTCCAACCTGCGCCTTCCTCGCTGGCCTCCGATAGTTGACGGAGAGAATGAAGCACTACTAGAGTATTGGACGCTACGAGCTGATGGGACTAATCAGAGAGCATCAAAAGGGTACCATCGTGGTGTTCGTCATGCTTCTGTACGCGTTGTGTCATCGCTGAACCAATCCTAAAAGGCCCTGTGACCTGCGCTTTTGACGCTGCTTAATTGGTACCATTGACTCGGAGCGTCGGCTGCGTGCAGACTTAAAGGCCGACCAACGAGCACAAAGGAGGAAGGGATATGAACTTGGGTGACTTGGTGGTACATTATAGAGAATTGAAAGCACTAAAACACGAAGAATTAGGGGAAGTACGTACACCACAGAGCGCTGGTGCACTTCCTTTTTCTATACTGCTTCCTGTTTTTAGCGTTTTAATGTCTCTAGAAAGAAAAACAAACAACCTCAATCTGAATTTCTTCTTTCCGCTCGAGAAAGGTGGAGACCCTCCTCCCTTCTGCGGAGAGTAGCTCAAGGACCCGCTCCTGTGGAGAGAGGAGGGGAGAAGAGTGCGAGAGGGAATGGAGAGAAAGATACTGCGATATGGTTTTCTGCCCACCAGACGACAATTCTGTAAGTCGGCCTTTAGGCTGAAACGAAGTATAGAAAGTGTTTGCTCATCCGTCACTGATGTGGACCCATAACGAGAACGGGTGGGCTTACCAGAGCGGAATCGAAGCCGGAAGCTCGTGTGTGGATCTCTCTGTGCCACGTGGAGTTTGACGCGCACCTCGTTGTCGATTCCCACCACGACGGGAGGCGGCTCTTCTGCGCATCGCCGGGGCATCAGCTGCATCTGATTGCCTTGGCTAAGAAAGTATGCCTGCAGGTGAAACACAAACAAACATACAAGGCTAGGTCCTACAAAGGGTTTATTGCTTTCGGTGTTTACGTGTCTTTTATGACGGAGTTACTTTTCTTAGGGAATTTATTTTCCCCACAAATTCGGTGTTTCTCAGTGTCAATTTTTGGCCTTGGAGAGAGAAAAAAATAGGCGTTTATTCGGGACTATGTTGAAGAAAACAGGACACGGGCGCAGGATTCCTCAATCTCCAAGGGGACATGCGCGTGACCCCGACAGAATACTTTGATGATCGTCACGGTTCCGATGTTGGATGGAAACGAGTCAAGAGCACGGCTCCTCGATCGCTCCGTCGCACCGACGGAGCGATCGAGGGACCGTGCAAGGAATGTCGGGTTGTCTGTGCCTCTGTGAGTTGTTTGGTGTCTGTATATGCTCGTATGTTGATATGCTGTGTGTCTGCTGGGTGTCAACGCTAGCTGTGTAATACCATCCGCTCGAGTATGGTGTTTCCGAAAGTGCAAATCTCCCTTTTATTTGTAGTGAAGTGATAAGCTGGTCGATTTGGTACTGGTTGAACCATAGAGTTATTACAATAAACGCTAGAGGCTCAGCTGGCGCTAGTGTCTACGGGACTTCCGGTTGCAAATTGAAGCAGACAGCAACCAGTCTACTTTTCCAGTCTTCCTGTGTGTTCCTATGGGAAAACGTACGTGATATTTTTCTTGTCGCCAGGGAATAATAGAAATCAGCGTAGTTTCTTTACTCGTAACGGGTACTATGTAGCTTTATTCACATGATAAAAGTGTAATTCATTTAGTTAATGAGTTTTTTTTTTTGTTACTGATCGACGTTTAAATTAGCAACAATTGAGTCCCGGATCTATGTTTTACAGCATGATATGTCAATACAAGCTATCAAATGTCAATACAAGCTATCAATCAATGAATAGAAGCTATCAATACAAGCTATCAATGATTATTCATGCACAGTTTGTTACTTATCCAGCACGTGTTCTTCGTTCCATAACTCCATGCTTCGTTCTTGTCGTCTGTTTTGATTGTTTGATTTGGCATATATTAGCATCCTTTTGGTGTTTTGTCAAGCTGATTCACTCTGTGTGCTTCATAGCAAACATATTTTAGTACATCCGATTGTGAAACGTTCCAAACTTTTTATACGGTCACAACACCAAGCAATATTTGCTCTTATAATCGAGCGCGAAGAGGAAACACATTTGCGCTTTCCCATAGGAATGCATTACCGAAAGTCAAATTTAGACTGCTTGCTGTCTGCTTCAACATGCAACAGCACACTAGCGCCAGCTGAGCCTCTAGCGTTTATTGTAGTAACTCTATGAGTTGAACATGATGAAACAAATAGCGCACAAAAAGACGAGGACAAGGACAAGAACGGAACACGGCACCTTGACAGAACAGCACACGACAAAACAGCACGGGACAAAACAGCACGCGTCAAAACAGCATGCCTCAAAACAGCACGGCGTCAAAACAGCACAGCGACAGAAGAGCACGTGCCAGAAAAGCACAGCTTCAAAACAGCACTTTAGTAAGTGCCTGCTGGTTTTCGGCGTTGTTGTATTTTGTTACCTATAATGTAAAACCTTCACTCCATGACAATGGAGTTGAATGCCTTGTCGTTTTCTTGCGATTGATTGTTAATTCGTTGATGTTAGTTTATAACTAGGGTTCTGTGTTTTCGGTACTTATTTTTCTTCACATTCGGGAGTTATTTTTCGATGTTTATGTTTTTGCCCGAATTCGGTGTTTATCGGTGTCTCTTGACGATATCACTGATAGACACCGACCCACAAATCGGGGTTTCTACTATATGAGCCCCGATAAACTCAGAAATCGGGGTTTATCGGGGCTCATATGGTAAAAGCAAAGGTACATCTGGCGCGCTTTAGAAAACACGACGTTATATGCGTTATTTATTACTAAACAAAGCACATAGAAACAATTTCTCAAGAAACAAGCAGCGTCGCGGACAGTTCAGTGCGGTCGGTGCTTGGGATGGACACAAAGAAAGTTATTTATAAAAGTTTCCTGCCGTGAAACTGCGGTTTTTCTTCTTCAAAGCAAGCTTCAATTCGGTGTTTTTCGGTTTTTACCGATTTAGGAAAAAGATCCCTAGGTTTTTTTTTCCGGTGATTATCGGTGTATATATCGAAAACACGGAACCATATTTATAACCATCCAAATGCGGCGCCCTATCTACCGATCCGCAACTGAAAAAAATAAAATATTGAACATCAGAATGGACGAAATTAGAGGAAAATCTAAAAACGGTTTATTTGACATGCGCTCTTGTTTTACGTATAGCTTACATGGAGTAAGAAAAGCGGCAGCCCAGAAGCGTGTCGATGAGGGGCTGTCGCTAGGAATTAATTAATCTCAACATGACTCTAAAAACAATTTTGGCAGTTATTGGTTTCCTGGAGATTTTTATTACAACACTCTGACATACACTTGTCTTTTTAATAGTGACTTTTTTTTTTTTTTTTTTTAAGGCGAGAATTTTTAGGTCGGAGTTTTATCTTTGGTAGTCGCTCCTGCTGATCGAGAGTTCGCGCAGCCAAGATGCATCCTTCAATGAATAGCTCGCGCTTGCAGCCTATGTAGCGGAATTGTTGTAAATTACAAAAAGCTGGAGGCAAGAAATAAAGCGAAACAAAGGGCAAATGAACACAGATAAGTATAAACTATTAGAATACGCTAAAAGAGCGGAGCTACTTTTCGAGCGAAAATGAATCGACGAGATGAGATCACTATGGCGCATACCAATGGACCTTTTCCACATACCGACGGCACCAGGCGGTGGCTGCACGAACTAAAAATCGAGGAAGTGACCTACCTGCGCTACCAATCGATAATGGGAGCTACGCTACCAGTTTCTTCGCTCTCTGAGCTGCGGCGCGTGCCCAGCGCGACTTTAAAGAGGGGCATCCGTGGCGTCCACCTAAACGTCGTGTTTTTCTTTCCGTCCACTTTCTTTTTTTGTGTAACACAATTATATATATGCTGCAATTACATGTTCTACTCGCTGATCCACAGCCTCCATCCGAATTTCCTCGATTTTTCGTGCCGACTTCCACCGCTTGGCATCGGGCGCTCGCACGTGCGCAGAACGCTTCTCGGAAAAGGTGCATTCTGGTGCTCGAGGCATGGGAATCGGGACTCGCAGCCGGTTGCCGGTGGGCATCACACCGTGCCACATCCCAGCGAGTCGCGGGCCGCATGCGGCCCGCGGGCCGCGTGTTTGAGACCCCTGATATATGGCATCCTCATCTTTGTCCGCATAGCTCTGACTTTCAAGAGCGAGCGAAACCATAAAGAAAACGAAAAAACATTTATCTTGATGCGGATGTCATAACCGACGCTGTCTTGCACTTTCGAGACGCACTTCGCTGTCGACAAATGTTCTTACGTTTGGAATATCTCCCCCACCCCGGAGAACTGCCACACAGGCAACCTTTTTCTGCGGAGGTACACTTCCCTGAACAAAATAATCATGGTTTTTAACAGGCAGAAAGCCGCAATAATATTGCAACGCGGCCGCGGTAGAATTTTTACGTGGTCTTTGCCATAGCAACCGTACCCGTACTGCTATTGAGGGCGGTTCCCGCCAGGGCGCGGCGCCACTATACTTCGTTTCAGCTTGGGTCCAGACGCAGCCGATGCTACATGCGCGAGCATGCTGCCTGAACAGTGCTTTGACTGCACGAGCGCGCGTGCTTGGCAGGGACGCTGAAAGCCCGGAGCTCGCGCTTGTAGCATCGGCTGCGTCTGGACCCAAGCTGAAACGAAGTATAGTATTGCTCCGGCGCGCCTTCTGGCCAGCCGAACAGGACTTTCAAAACTTCCTGCACGCAACATTGCGCGCGTTGCATTATGGGACATCTCTGGCCATGGACAGGAGTGGCGTGTCTTCGGTTTCGATCACCCCGTTGACGAAGTACTTAATCTCAGCACTGCATGAAAATAACGTTAGCGCTCGCCTGCATTGTACCCATTCATCTTCGTGAGAGCCCCAGTTAAAACACGGACCTCCAGTGGCCTTGGGACCTTCCTAAACTTAGAGAGGAGTAGGAATATGGCCGGCAGCGCCCCATACACTTCTGAACGTCTGGCCACCACTCCAAAGTGCAGTATGACTCTCTTATCCCGGCTCACGGATAAGAGAAGCTTAGGACATTGAGGAGATAATGAAACAGGATGATCGATTTAGTGTATACTTGCCCTTCCATCTGCTATCGTAGTCCTGTGTTTACTTGTGTACAAGCTCTGGCACGTCGGAGTCCCCCAAAATGGTGCCCCAGCTTTCTATCTATATTGGTAGGCAACAACAAAGGCATTATAGATTTAAGAAAAGTCACATATTCGGAAAGGCAAGCACGGTATTTGGTCGTGACGGGATGTGGTGAAGAGAGCTTGGAAAATCGAAAGCGAACCTTTGTCCAATGGTATCCCAAGATGATTTGCGCGGCACTACGCCACTAGGATCGCTTCGATTCTGCAAGAGGTCTGTTCAATGCCGTGTAGCCGTCACGTGACCCTAGGGTGGGGCACAGCCACGCGCGGGTCGCTCAAGCACGTGATAAGCTCATAGCACTGGATTGGCTCGGATGGCTCCTAGAGCCCGCGCCGGTTCATCGCAAGGTGAAACGGAGAATATTTATGAATTGCCAGCGTCGTACACGTTCCTCCAAAACAAAAACGAAAGCTCGCTCCTCGTTCCTTCTCAATCTTGGAACGGCTTTCCGAAGTACCGGTGGTTCGAAAAGAACGCGTTCCTGTTACATTTCTAAGACTAGAAGGTTCCATTACATTAACGTTACTCCTGCACACTTTAATGAAACACTGTGCTGTATGACCCGTCGATAAAATAAAACAAGTTAAAACATCCAGGTCGAACTAGGTGTCGAGTCGACGATCACATTTGTTCCAGTTCTTTGCTTTCGACTATCTCTTTCGACTACCCCCTCCCTAGAAGGCGGAGGTTGATATAGTAGATATTAAAAATCCTAAATGCCTAATAAATTCAAATAAAATTTCAAATAAATGTTAAAAAAAATGAAAACGAAACGTCGTTCCTTGGGACGCCGTTTCGTCCCATCGTGATTGACCATAAGCGAGACTGCTTCTTGTCTCACCTCGAGGTATGCGGCGGAACAATTCTGGGACTCCGTGAAGCTAAAGTCTTGGAACTCGATTCGGGGCAGGTAGCTCGTCTTGACGCGAATGATCCAGATGCAGGTCACACCGCCGTCCGCGTCCGCCAGGTCCCTGGGGGACACGAGTGAGCCCTCGCTGGCTTCGTACAGGCCTCCGCAGGCTGAAGAGAAGCGGCAGAAAGTTGAGTTCAGGCATGAGTGTGTCCGATGTGATACTGCTCCTTTGAACACATAGACCAAAAAATAAGCGCCGAAATTTCGTTGTAGTATTCCTTTAAAAATAGTCGACCCATAACAATTACCTAAACAAAAATAGTCACATAATAGTCGATGAAATCTATATAGGGCTCACATTTACCGGGCTCACATTCACATTAGTGTGTAGGCTGGCGCTGCCCCAGGACAAGACGGCTTACCCGCCGAGTGTCATGTCTATCTCTGGGACATTCTTGCGGACTTTTTCGTTCACTTCCTCAATGACTTCTTGGAGGCTGGCACTGTCCCACCGTCCTTCAAACGCGGTCGAGTGGTGCTCCTACCAAAGGAAGGAGGCGCTCCGGGCCTCTGACCATGCTGCATGGCGACACATGTCCTTGTTAAACGTCGATTATAAGATTGTTGCGTCCTCGCTCGTCAAGTGCCTTCACCTCGTTCTACCAGAAGTCGTTAGACCGGTGCAGGCGTGCTCTGTACCCGGGAGAAATATATTTTCTTCGTTGTCCCTAACTAGAGATATTTTTGCGTGCGCTAACTTCACGGGCTTCTCGGGGACCTTTGTCTCCCTCGACCAGGCAAAGACCCTTGACCGGGTTGAACACTCCTTTGTTTTCGAGATTTTGCGATGCTTCCCAGAGCCTTTCACCTCCTGCTTCAGTCACTGCACAGTGATCTGACCAGCGACCTTCAAGTGAACGGAGGAATCCTGGCGCCGTTTCCAGCCACCCGAGAAGTCCGGAAGAGCTGCCCTCTTTCCTCCCTTTTGTACGTCCTCAGCCTGGATTCGTTGCTTCGACGCCTTGCGACTTGACCCCAGATACGTGGCTTTCCGCTGCCCGGCCGAGGCACCGTCGCTGGTGCCGCGTACGCTGATGACGTCAGCTTGTTCCTTCGAGACTCCGGGAGCTTCGATGCTACTGTGCATCTTTTTCATGAATACGGTGCCCTCTCCGGGGCTCTTTTAAACCCTTCGAAGAGACGAGCCCTGATGTTCGGAGGCACTCCTCCAACTCTGCCGACGAGCCTTCAGGTCGTGTCCGAAGTTCGTGTTCCAGGCGTCGTCTTTGACTGTCATGGACTGGCGCCCCGCACGTGGGAAGTAAGTCTCAGCGCGTTGGAGCGTCAGGTTGCTGCCGCGGAAGCCTTCAAAGTCTCTCTCCGCGGCAGAGCATACTTGGTGAAGGTAGTTTTTTAGTGGGCAACTGTATTTTCTTTCCCATGTTGCTCTCCCTCCGCCACGGGTCGCCCGGCGCATCCCCTCCGGCCTCTTCCGGTTCTACTGGAGTGGGGCATGGAGCTGGGGACCTGGGCGGTGCTCCGCCTTCCGACGTCTTTTGGGGGCAGAGGTATGCCCTGTGTCGAGACTGCGTCCCATCTTCTGGCCCTCCGCACCATTCTGGGGGTGCTAGACGAGCCGGAACACACGGCTCGCTCCCTGGCGCTCTATTTCCTGGGGCCCTCGCGTCGGGTGCCTCGTTCCGCGCGCTCATGGGTAACCTCTACCTGAGCGCGGAGACGACTCTCCCGTTTTTCCAGGCGGCGGTGCGGCTCTCTGAGGAATTAAGACACTCGTTGCCGGACCTCTCTGTACGTGATGTTCCACCTGCCCGGGTAATGGAGGAACTCTGCGCAGCTCGCATCACAGCCGAGGAGCGCGCGCGAGCCACCGCGTTTCCATGGTCTTCATTCGTGTCCGCCGTCTCCTGCATCTGTTGAAGATTTTCAGTGCAGCCGGGGTTGGAAGTTCTGCCCACGAAGCATCGCTTCCATCGCTGGAGCATGGTGCCCTACCCAAAGTTCCCCAACTGTGGGCACGTGGAAACGAACCACCACGTCTTTCGGGACTGTTCGGTGGCGCGCTCCTTCTGGTGTCTCGTACATCATGGCTTTCGGACGTTGGGCATAAGAAAGTATGTCAACCACGGCCGGAGCCCACGTTGCAGTTTTGCGTTGCTGCTCCTGGCCATCGGACAGCAGGCACTATGGCAAAATCGATGTGCTGCGGTGGGCCAGGACCGGCGCACCCGAGCCATGTGGCCGCTCCTCTCCCGGTTGGGCGGAGCTTTGTACCGTCACCTCGATTCAGAGCTCTTCTCGCTGGGGAGGAGGAGTTTCTCCGGCGATGGTCGTGCCGTTATGTCCGACTTGTCCATGGCCGAGTCGTCTTGGTTTTCGCGCCCCTCACACAAGTCTGAGTGAGGTCCGCCCCACCTGCCATTCTAGCCCCTCTGTGCGTTCATCTCGCTGTCTTTGGAGTGCTACCCTCTTTGTTTGTCGGTTTTGTTTTGCCTTGTAGGCTAAGGGCTAAAGACATCTAGTCACTGCCGGATAGCAGATCATGGCCCCTTCGAGAAGTGTCAGCTTTGCCTGTTTCCGTTTAATGTAAAATGCTTTGTTTTATCATAGTGACCAAGTCCATCGCTGCCCTTTGCACAGCGTGTAAATAAAATTTTCTATCCAGCCAATCACCTTGCGAGGTTTTGGTCGTCTGTATGTTAGTATTTGTTTGTGTCCGGCTAGCAGGCAGGAAGCCAATGGCGCTGCATTATTCAAACTTAGCGGGGAAATTTCCCCGCTAAATTTGGCTGGAAAATTTTCCCGCTACATTTAACAAAAAATATTTCCACTAAATTTATCGGAAAAATTTACCACCAAATTTATGAGCCGTGTGACGTCACGAGGGTGACGTCACACGTGACATCACTCGTGACGTCGCACGTGACGTCACGTGTGACGTCATTACGGGAAATGTCCCATGATGTTCATATTAAAAATAGCTCAAAAAAGACGGGACAAAAAGACGAAGAAGCACAGAAGACAAGACATAATGCAACGCACGGCTACGCCGACGGCGACGGCGACGCCGCTCAAGCCGGAAACGGGCGCCTAAGAGCTGCGTTCTAAATAATATGGAACCCACTTTTTGAGGCTTTTAAAAAGCTGCTGTTAATACGTTCATTGAAAAAACAAACGAAGTGTCACAGAGAACCGGAAGCACTCTGTGCATTCTCTGTGTAATTCTCAACATGGCGTCGTATCGCGGGAGTCGCGGGCTGGACGGCTGAACGAAGCGGACTAAGGGATGGCGGCGGACGACGGGCGTTGGACTCTAGTTCAGAACTGTCGTTCGCGGTTCCGGCGCATCTGTCTAGCTTCGAAAGATACATTTTTACCAATTAAAACAATTAGGATTTATTTCCTTCGACACGACCGACCACCAAGCTGCTTCGCACGAGGACGTCGCCGAGTCGTCGCCCCTTCTCCTGGCTGAAGACATCGCTCGTCTTACGAACACTAATTGGTAAGAGCTCGAAACACACGTCAAGCACGAAGTGCGTACTTGGTGTTGAATATGCATGCGTACGATTTTTTTACTAGGCGCGAATGTGGCCAATGCGTGGTGCTGCCCGATTTCGAGTCTGGGGCCTTTGCAGCAGGGAATTGGCAGCAAACTTTCTGGACCTACAGTCGACTGGCTGCATTATTGCGAACAAGGAGTCTCCACTTCGTGTGCTTGACCATTACCATGTTAAACTGTGGTCTGCTTCGCACGGCCGGAGAAGCGGAGGAAAAAAAGACCAACAACAACAGACGCGGCCGGGCGCAGTCACGTGATTTCCGGTCACTCTTCCCTCCTCTATATCTCTCCCTCCTCTCTCGCCGACATGTCACGCCATTACTCCGTGCTCGTGTTTCGGTTTCGATTTCGAACAGTTGCAATTTTTGGCTTTATTAGAAATATACCTGACTCCGGTAGCAAAATATTGATTGGGTAGTCTTTTTACACCACACTAATCAACGCACCACATTAAAAAAATGAAAAAAATTGTCGTCCATTACATTGGTAAGCCGGACGATGGACGCACAAGAAACGCATCGTAATAGTGAGCGTCCCCAGACTATCAGTCACTATGCCTTGCGCCTTCCACCTTCCTGGCCACAAAACCCAGATGTCTGGTTTTTGCGAGTAAAAGCTCGCTTCAGCGCCTCGAACGTCAAATATCATCGGAAGTCACATCACACGTCCGCTTCAAACGAAACACGCACGAAACGAAGTTCCAACTTACGCACGGCCTTCAGCTGATAGGATGCCTCGACCGCTTCTTTCCTGAGCGACTGTATTCGTAGGTGCAGGGACATGACTCTTCGTGTGGACAGTGATGACAACTGACGAATCCAGCTGGCAGAGGTCGTCCAGCAACGCGCGGCCCTCTTCTTGCCCTTCGAAGACCTGCGCTCGGAAAAGCATGGTCAAGAGCAGGATGAAAGCGAGACACTGCTATATTCCACGTTCAGTCACGACCATAGCCGATGCTACGATTCCATGAAGCCAGTCAAGCTGCGCCAAAAAAGTGCATCGTCATGACGCTCATCGTATTTATGCCTTTGTCGTCACATGCTCAACCAATCATGCAAATTAAAAAAAAGCGCAGGATCACGCCGCATTTACTGTGCGTGATTGCTTTAGCCGCTAATAGAGATTTTTAGGGAACCGTTTGCGCGCATCCGAAACGCTACGGTGGGCTCTCCGGTACGAAGTGCGCATGCGCTACCGCAGAAGACTCGCACATGCGCAATTCGTACCGGAAGGCCCATCGTACCGTACCGAATGTGCAAAGACGGTTCCCTAAAACGTTTTAATAGCAGGCGCGCAAAAGACGGCGAGCGCCACGACGATAGGCCTGGTTTCTCCCGGCCATGGGGAGGCGGGCGGGGGGGGGGGGGGGTAGGGGCGGGCGGGCGGGCGAAAGCGTGTCCACGAGACGCGATCCACAAAGGGCGCCTCCGCTAGCGTCCGCTAGACGCGACCGTTTAAACGCGGACGTGAAGCGGCGTACTACGCCGTCCACCAGCACAGTCCACGGGCATAAACTACCGTTTGTCGACGTCTGTCCGCGGCCACAGACAGATGCGGTTGGAAGGGCGCAACGTGACGCACGCCGGAAACGCGACATAAAGGTGATCGATTTTACTCGCCACGGGCGCTGTTCAAATCTTGAAGGCTACATTCGTATATCCGGTTTTGGTGCCTCTTGATTGACTCCATCGGATAGCGTGAAATTGAGTATACATAGTCAAGGCGTGGCGATGCAACGTGCGAACAGCGAAAAACAAATCGGAAAGCGAGGAGCGTGAGCAGAACAGGCCATGGAGCTCACGCACACTTTTTTCATCATTTCCCTTTTTTCACCAACATCGTTTTTCTCTCTCTCTCTCTCTCCCTCTCTGTTTTGCTTCAGGTTTAAACATATTTTTAGCCTCGGCACTCGTCGAGCTCCCTCTCTAGACGGCAGTAATTGCTCTCGCAGAAGCTTTGCGGGAAAGTAGACGCTCCAAAGTTGTTCAAGTGTACGGATCGCGGACACTATGAGCGGAAACTATCCTACGTGCTTCTTTGGCATACTAGCCAGTTTTTGAGGGAGCTGTGGTCCAGTCTAGGTATGGAATGCCAAGTTGTCATTCTATATACTTTAGAGAGGAGCTGTTAAGGGCTAGTTTCCCCAGAATCGTGTCCGTCAGCAAACAAATGATGACACAGAACTCTGGACAGCTACCGCCATCTATGAGCGACAGCGGCAGACAACCGGCTTGCCAGTTGTCTGCTTGCCGCCGTCGCTCATAGATTGCTGGCAACCTTTTGAGCTTTTCCACTCTGGCTTGCCGACTTGCGGCCGGCCATTACTTCATTCCTTCCTTCCTTCTTCACCAACGTAAGAAAGCTGAAAGTTTTTTTACATATTCAGAAATAATAAACCTTGCGGGAAGCGCAGACGCAGAAAAAAGCAGGATGTGGTGTTTCGGCTTATAATGTCCATCCGGAAAAGTACCCTTCAAGGCCGCCGCCAACGGAAGCTATCGGCAAAACGTTGCACGAAAGGAACGCAGGCCCGTTTTGGTGAAGCGATGTGTCGACGAGACGAATTGTCGACGGAACGTCATTCGACGAACCGATTGCCGCCGATACGGCTACCCACCCTTAGATACTCTACGTCGCAGCGCTCCAGGTTGAGCTTGCGCACGCTGAGCTCTACGGTCTGGTCCTGGCTGCCGATGAGGGTCCAGACGCAGGTTGCCGGGTAAGCGATGAACACGTCGTCCCTGGGGAACCGGAGCTGGCCCGAGGGCTCGCTGCGGTCCTCGTTGCAGCCGAACACCTTCCAGCGGACGTGCAGGCCGTTCTTGTCCAGCGCCCGGTCACTCAGGAACAGCAGGGACACCGAGCTGCTGCGCGTGTGCACGGGCTCCGGAATGACCTTGCCGCAGAGCCGCGGGTGGCTGCGCATCTGGCCCTCGTTCTTTTCCAGCACCTGAGTAGAACTCCATGATCTGATGCCAAAGGCCATGGCCTCCTTTATACGTGCAGAGGGGGCGATGTAAAGACACGTTGCTCTCGCGGCATGTCAGGCGGTTGGCTACCGTATTGAGCTTCCTTTGTAGTCGGATACAAGTTAGGATTGCACCAAAGAAACTACACCACGTATACCAGATCGAATCGTTCCGCTGGTCAACAAGGAAGGGCAGTTGATATGATGAGTTATGTAACGTAAAGCCTGGGTCGCACTGCTTTACATCATACAAAAGACAGTCTGCATACAGACCCGAACGCGAGATCCGTGCTTCGAATGCCACATGGCAATGAGTTCAATGAGAAACTTGGCACGTGGCATTCGAACCACGGATATTGCGGTGGCTCGTGTTTGCAGACTGTCTTTTGTATAAGTGTATGAGCAGTGTGACCCCGGCTTAAGCGTGAGGTACTGCTACGCATTAGCCTCACTAGGGGACTATTTTCGCATCGCGGAGAAACAATGGTTGGCGGTAATGAGGATGTGAAAGCTCCTGTCACATTCTTAGCTTGTCTATAGCATTTCGTCTGGCTCTACTGCAGTGTGGTAAGATCGAGTGTGCTTCTGCGCGCGATTGAAGACTTCAGGCACTATGGTCTATAGCAAGTGACTTAGTCGCTACTTAGTATAGGAGAAAAGCTTTTGGCGTATTTTTAACTTTTTCATAGCAGTATCGGGTTCTACATGCAGGTATGGGGAGATCGCTTCCCTATTGAAAAATCTTATTTGTAAGAGCAATTTCTGTGTACAATAAACACATATGAATCATGCAAGGTATAAGAACATATAGGAACCATATAGGAAACTTGCGAAGAGTTTCTTATAAGTTTCTTTTATGGTTCTTATATGTTCTCATGCATCTTGTATGATTCATATGTGTTTATTGGTCAGAAGACATTTCTCACTAGGGCTCTGGCGTATTTTAATTTGAATTTTTGCAGTGGCTGGTTCTACTGCATGGAGCGGAAGAGGCTTCTAGCGGATTCGTAACCTCTACAGCAGTGACTGGTTCTACTGGCGTAGGAAAAGTTTTTGACACATTAGGCGCGTTGTGTCCGCGTTAATTTATTCCTACTCCAAAGTTCCTAGTTTCATTCTCCGAGCGCAGCATCCAAACGGAGCGAGGAGCCGTATCAGTCCCTTTCGACCGCACTGTTAGGACGAACTCGGCATCTCGAGGACACGGGAGGCAGAAGTCGAAATTATTTGTAAGATCAAATAATGAAGTCCTGCATGAAATGGTGGAGTGTAAAGTAAAAGATGGTGACGTTATAAAGTTCATTCTTCAAATGTTTTATAACTTCTAAAAAGTCGAGACACTAGCTTCGAGCACTCATGCGGAAAGTTACCCTGACCAATCTGTTCATTGACCAAACACCTTGCTCAGATTTACATGAAAGACAACATTCTTGAATTCGCTTGTAGACGCAGGAAAATGTCATACTTGTAAAAGATGTTCCATGGTATCGTTTTGCAGCGTGAGACGGGACCCGTTGATGTGCTATCGACACACCACTGTTCATTAGATAGCATATCAATTCGTTTTCAGGCGAGATGCACGAACAAACCTTTCCCAAAACGCTGACAGACTTTAGGGCTTTCCAATCGAAGCATCTTCGTTCGTTGGGCTAAGCAACCTAAAAGGAGCAGCAGTCCGACTGTTTTCTCACCTTGAAGTGTTCTGTCGATGTGATATCGGCGCGTACAGTTCAATACAGATATCGCGTTAATTCGTTTTCAGGCAAGATACATAAAGAAACCGTCTCTGGAAGGCTAACGGATGTTCTGGCTTTCCGATCGAATTGTTTTTACGCGCCGGACTAAGCCTTATTTAACTCAAAAGGGGCAGCGTTCCGACTCCACTTTACGCCACGACAATGATTCTGTCGGCTTTTTGAGGAAGTGACATCTCGGAGAGGGAAGAAGTCACCCGCCGCCTCCGAGAAAAACTCGGCGCACGAAGAGCGTGCTCAAGTGTCAGTGTTCGGTGACTCTCCTGTCCGTTTAGTGAACAGAGCGCACCGGAACACGGACTTACCGCGCCCATTCTTACCTTGATTACAGTGACTGGTCCTATACTTTGTTCACCCTCAAGCTGAGACTGCAGCCGAAGCTACAAGCGCAAGCTAGCCCGCGCTCCTAGTTTTTAAACGTGCATTTTTAGCGCCAGTGCTCGTTCTGTGGAAGAACGCTTCAAAGCAGCGACCTCGAGCTCTCGTACTTGTCACATTGGCTGCAGTCTCAGCTTAAACAAAGTATCCTGGTGTGTAAGGACCTTCTGGCGCATACTTAACTTCTGTATAGCAGTGACTTTTTCTACTGGTGTGGAAGATGTTTCCTGGCGCATTTTTAACTTTACAATAGCAGTGACTGGTACTAGTAGAGTGGGAGGAGCTTTGGCATACTCTTTAACCTATTTATAGCAGTGTCTGGTTCTACTGGTATAGAAAGGTCGCTTCTGACGCTTTATTAACTTTTCTATAGGAGTGATCGGTTCTACTGGTGTGAGAGGAGCTGGTGGTTCGTTCTTTAATTATCTATAGCACTGACTGGTTCTGTTGTATAGTGGTATAGGAAGGACGCTTCTGGCTCATTCTTAACCTTGTCCATGGAAGTGACTTGTTGTACTGGTGTGGGAGGAGCTTCTGGCTCATTCTTAAATTATCTTATAGCACTGACTGGTTCTACTGGTGTGGGAAGAACTTTTATTCATTCTTACCTTAATGAAGGTAACTTGTTCTACTGATCTGGGAAAATAGTTTCTGGCGAATTCTTAACTTGACTATATCAGTGGCTAGTTCTACTGTAGTGGGTGGAGCTTTTGGCGCATTCTTAACTTGTTTATAGCTGTTTCTGGTTCTACTGGTTGCGTGCATCAGCTTCATATGGTTCATTGTTTTTTGTTACGTGCGCCATCACTAAGTACTAAAGGGAGAAGAGCGTCAGCAGACAAAATTGGTGTTTTTTCCGAGCATGCAGTGTTGCACCGAAGTATGCCACAGCCCGTGTAGTTTGCGGGATAATAAATTTTCAGTTCCCAAAAGGCGTTTTTGTGCGCAAAACCCTGAAACTTCAATAAACCGGGAGGCTCCATCGAGTCCAGGTATTTGAAATCTGGCGTTATCGCAATATTATATGTTCCTCATAAACCTAGTTCCACTAGAGCGATCATTTTGAACACCGCACTGTCAGATGAGATGATCGTGCATGGTCTGATATGACTCTGATTAGTTGCTTGAGCTGAAATCCATCCCGCCTATGAGCCCATATGGGAATGAATCTGCAAACTGAATCGCTCCATGCAGTTGACCCTTTTCAGAACGTTATTCAGGCGTCTTCCACAATTTCTGCACTTACTAGTTTTATTTCCTGTTTTTCTTACGCAACAATGATAACCTTGATACTTCCGCTATTGTTTAATAATTGTGGCACTCGCGCAGAAAAAGAAACACGATTAAGTACCAAGTTTAAGGTATTTTATTAGCTTTCTAAACAACGTTCTCAAGTTTAAAAAATAAATATGCTTCAAATAAGTAAAACACAGCTTCAATTAATTGTAAATAAGATAGATATACCGTTCATGCCTGCAATAACCAGTCTTGATAGGTGGTTCAATAAAAGATTCTTTTAAATGAAGCAAACGAAACACGAGCGCAAACGCTACACTTGTGCACTTGCCACAGCGCAACCATTGCTTTTGAAAAGGAGATGTACTGTTCTCTGGTGTGTTCTCTGGTGAAGATTGTACTCCCCGATAAGTACACAAGGTTTGGGGAAGACAATTCAGCTGCTGCACTGACCAGTTGCTTTGAGGCAATAGATCAATGCACGGAAAACCGAGTCGCGGCGTTAAATGTGAGGAGCACCGTGCAAGCAAGACCAGAGCAATAAGCGTAAAGCGAAGGGAAACCCACTTTGAGGTACATGTGCTTGCACTTCGGAGGGTCCCCAACGGTGTCAAAGTAGTCGAAGGTGAACTGGTACGTGTTTCCCCGGGAGCTGCGAAAGCACCAGCGCCTTCGGCGGATCACGGCTGTGCGCTTGCTCTTGTCCTCGGGAATCTCCATGAGACCCTGGCTGGCGGTGAAGGTCTGCGCGCACGGCGGCAGCACTGGAAGGCAATATAGTGTGCCCTACTGCGTGTACCCATACGCGGGTTTATACTTGACCGCGATGATTGACTAGTGCCAAAAACCACGTCAGCGGCCACTCTCCAAAACACATTTAACAATCGCAGAATGCGTTTCCAAGAAATGTAGCTTGAAGCGGGGTTGCTGCTTAGCCTCTATTCTTTAGGATGCCTCAATGACGGCCCCATAGCATGAGTGCCTCAATAGGGAGTTTTAAAATAGAGTGCTCACAAGCTTTGGGTACGCAAAGAATAGCGTCGTCGCCACGGCGAATGCGCTAAAACTAACCGGATTTTGCTCTTTGCGGACGCTGTTTTAGCGCGCGCACGCAAGGAGGGTTTGCGTTCCTCCAGAGACGACTCCTGATGCGCGAGAAGTTGGCCATAAAGCCAAGACCAGTACAGTCAGAAAATGGCGGCTCCCAGGGCCTTGGAGGTCGTCCTGTGCGGGACGTCGGCGGCATCCCTGTGACTGGAAATGTCAATAGAGGACGTCATTGCACTCCTACGGGTGGTGCCCGTCACGAACGGTTTGGAGGACCCTGAAAACAGGGCAACAATCGCCGACAACTTGCTGCTTGCGACGCGCGAACGCTTCTCGGCGAAGGTCAAGTTACTAGAACTCTCTCGTCGAGGCGACACAAGCGGACACGACAAGTTGACCGCTCGCCTCATACTTTCATATTTAAACAATTTTAAAATATTAATCTGGACAAAAATTTAATGTTTTTTTTTGTGGTCTAGAATCTAGATTATTAAGAAGATTGTGAATTTAAGGAGATCAGTCTCCTTAAAGTCACAGTATTTTGTGTGCAATATAAAAATTGTGGCTGTATCTTGGCGGCGTTGCAAGCGCGAGATGCTTGGGTTTTGCGTTGCGGCGGGGAAACACTATTCTAAAACTCTCTTGAGTAACGTGCTCTAACGCAGGTGCTAAATTTAGCACTAACGTGCGCTAAAATCGCTTAAGTTATCCTAAAACTTCGTAATGTTGCTGGCGACGGCTGACAGATTCTCCCTCTAGCCAAACGGTCCCCTGCTGTTGACCCAGGTACGGACTATATTTAGGAAAATACAGCAAGCAAGTGAAAAGTTTATTTAATTAGATAATAGATAATTTGTTTCCTGCACGTATATAGTGTTTTATTTCTTCTATAGGCAACGTTTTTTTTTAGATATAAAGTTTAAAATTAATAAGTATTTTGAATCCCGAAGCGCGCTCATACGGGATTCGGGCGTTGCTTAAAATAAGTAGGCTCGTGTGTAAACAGTTGATCGAGTTGTTGATAATTGTTACCAGTGGCCATTACCGAGTTTGTTATGTCTGTTATGCCTGATTCACTACTTGGTCCGATTCTGCTTGCGATGTTCAGTATAGACGTCGAGCATCGCAGCCGCCGTCCACGCTTTTGCTAACCGAGCGACGTCGCCACTAAAAATAGTGAGCATAATCTTATCATGGGAATCAGGTTTTAACGTCCATTCTGGGGCGTTCACGGTGAACGAATCACCGCATGCTGCATTATTTACCCGAAATTTCGCGATATAACGAGCCTCGTTAATTTTGCCCAGGCCACTAAAGCAGTAAGACAACATCATATGATTTGTTGATGCGGGACGCCGCGCTTTTCGCCCACACCTATTTTGCATGCAAACCGGAGCGCTAGGGCGCTCCGGTTTGTTTGTAAAACAAGAGTTGGTGTAAACTTGTTCGGGTCTATATCCTATAAGTGCGCGTACAAAATGCGCACTTTCAGAAATATTAGAGAGGGTCGCAATCGAGTGACAAGCACTGTTACCTAGAAAAGCCTAGAAATTTCGCCGTTTAGTAAGCAGACTATTTCATTTGAGTATTTCACTCGTCAAATCGATTTTAGTATTCCACTCACCAAATCTGTATGATATGTTAAATCCCGAGCCAGACATGCTTGCGTCCGTCTTCAAGATCACCGTGACGAAGTTTGTGTCCAGGAGAATAGGCTCAACCAGACCTCGTCCACAGAATGTCTTCTTCCAGTTCCCGAATGAGTACTGCGTCCAGTAGGAAACAAAAGGTTTAGAAGAACTGAGGCATCTTGTCATTTGTAACAATTTATTGTTTATTTAATAAGGCCATCAGCATTTAGTTTTTTTATTGGACAGGTTACCTGAAACAAAGGCAATTAATATTGTGCATAACCTATAGGCAAAAATGCTTAAATTTGGTCAAGATAGATTTTAGAAGGTTAAAGCCCATTTGCACAAATTTCAGAATTTTAGCTGGTGAGCTGGCACTTGAGCTTATTTTGGAAAATATTTGTCCTGTGTCTGCAAGTAAACACAAGCACGTTTTGTCGAGATCTGTCAGCACTATTGGGCAGCTTTCTTGCTCTATTCTTTGCTGACGCAATGACCCTGTAGCTGCATGTTCTTATTTTAAGTCAGAATTGCGTATTATGTTCCTTTCACCTGGTGCGACATTTGGATGGGTCGCTCGTAACAATCCTATAAACGTTTTATATTATTTTTATAGCTGCTATTGAAGCCAGTGGATTGTTTCTGTTTGTATACTTTTTCATTAAATTTTATCTATTATGAAAATTCCACTAAAAGTTTTCATTAAAACAATTGGTTATCCTGCCCGAATTATGTATAAAAAAGCTTGTTTGGAAATAAAACACATTTTATACTTGACTTCACTAAGTGAAGTCACTGCGCATGCGCAGGAACAATTTCTGGAGGGTGCAAAGCGTCCGCATGTCGATGAATGGATGCGTGTAGGGCTGAACCCTTTGATTTCTGGCTGCGGCTTGCGCCACCTGAGTATTATTTTTAACCTCAGCTGCTAATACAGATGCTAAAAATGTGTGCGCCGACCTCGACAGCAGCGCTCAAATAAACTCAGTTACGGGACTACCCATAGACTCCGCTTCCCCGAGCAGTACCTCGCTCTCCCCCAAGGTGCACCTCTCGTTGCCCTGCGCTCCACCATTTTTCTGGGGGACGGCTGCAATGGTAACGACAGTTACACAGGTCTTGAAGCACGGCGTCTAATGGCGCTTCATCGTAGCGTCTCCGAAGGATACAGTTTTAAAATGTAGCCTCAAGATGGTGCTTCAAACGACGAGTGGAGGGCATAAGGGAGAGAGAGAGACAGAGAGAGGGAGCGAAGTTAAGGTACCATCCTCTACGGGAGTTCCACAACTCAGTTGATATAATAAGGTATCCTTACCTTGAGGTGGTCGTAGGGGCAGTCGGCCCTGGCGGCGTCGTCCTCGATGTCGATGGAGTGCTTCTCGATGAGGATGGCGAACTCCCTGGGCGCGAAAATGTACCAGCGGCACTCCGCCGAGTCGTCGTAGTGGTCCGGGTAGTTTGGGGACTGGAAGCTGCCCCGGAACTGCGTCAGGAAGCCTCCGCACGCTGCGGAGAGCGGGGGTCGCCGCTAGAGGTCACTGGGGCTTGACGTCTACTTAACTAAAGCCATTAAAAGGGAACTGAAGATGATTCTGGGATCATCTGTTCTTGGTCATAACTGATTCTACCGGCCCTAAGCATCCTAAAAATTTTAAGATTACAATCACGCGACGCCTATTTTTTATTAAAAAATGAAAGACGTTTACAACTCCCTGTAACGCCGAATTAGAGCGCAGCTCTTGAGGAGGAGGAGGGGACGGAGGAGAAGGGTATGCCCCTCCTCCTCATCCGTACCCTCTCCCTTCCCTCCTCCTCCGTGCTCCTCCCCTCCTCTGTTCTTCCTGCTTCCCTCCTTTCCTGCTCCTCTTCCTCCCCTCTTGAAGTATTTCGATTTTGCGATACATCGTGCTAAACAATCTGAGAAAGATTTATATATATATTTATATATATATATATATATATAAATTCTGGTATTCTCACTCGCCGCTTGTCCGAGAAAGGAAATACAGTTCTCATATCTGGAAGATCCGACTCTAAGTTCTGCCGGTGCCAGGAAACAGGACAGCAGGAGCAAGGCGGGGCAACGAGACAGCGTTAGAGTCAACACTGTGACGAAGCACGTGATACCCTCGCTGCCATCCTACTTGCTCTCGGCTCTGTCGAAGACTGCTCGGTCGTTTTTGATTTCCTCAGCACTAGTCTTGAGCGTGCTCCCACTACATGTCAGAGCAGAACAGCGAGTGCACGTCCCTCGGGGCCAACGGGATGTTTTCCTGCATGACTGGTATGAAGTTCTCCTTTGTCTTGCACGAAATATTTCGCGAGTGCTGTAGGCGAGAGTTACAGACTTAGTTACGACGGCTTGCTCAGCGACGAGCAAGCCGTCGTCGACCTTGACGGCACACAATTTACCACTACGTCTGACGTGCCAGAGAGATCGATGGGTACAGCACAGACCCGTACCCATGTAGATGGTCACATGGATAACGAGTACACCACGCTTTCATACGTGCCTCCGTGTGATTTATAAATGGTGATATCACTTGCCTGAACAACGGGTAGCTGGCATCTCCCCTCCCCTCTCCTCCACCACCTCCCCTTCTCCTCCTCCCTCCTCCTTCCTCCTCTTCCCCTCGTCTTCTCCTCCTCTCCTCCTCCTCCTCCTCCCTCTCTCCTCCTCATTCTCCTCCTCTCTTCTCCTTCTCCTCCTATCCTCCTCCTCCTCCGCTTCTCCTCCTCCCCTCCTCCTGCACTGCCCGCGCGTTGCATTATGGGATGTTTCGCATAATGTGACGTTTCCCATAATGCAGCGCGCGTTGCATCATGGAACACGTTATTGTCACAATATGGGAAACGTCACATTATGCGAAACGTCCCGACGGCGACGGCGTAACTGCGCGTTGCATTACGGGAAACGTCCCATAATGCAACGCGCGGTTCCACCGACGGCGACGGCAACGGCGACGCCGCTCAAGCCAGTAACAAGCGCCTAAAGCTGCGCTCTAAAAAAAAAGAAAAGAAAAGAAAGTACGTTTACAAGTTTTTGTAACGCGAACTTAGAGCGCAGCTCTTGAGGTATTTTAATTTTGCGATATACCGTGCTAAAGAATTTGAGGAAGAAATATCTATATGTACAAATATAGACCTCGTACTCCTGCGTACATAATATAAATTATAAACTATATATAGACGCGTTAAACACGCGCCAGATTGAGCCGCCATAGCCGACCTTCTCTTGTCTTACCGAGATACCGAGTCACCAAAGCGGGCGTTGACCAGCCTCCACAAAGGTGAGAAGGATAGGTAACATCTAAAATGGAAATAACCTTGTCTTGCTGCGGTAATGATGAAGTGTAACGAACAGCATAGTAGGAAACAAAAACTGAAGGTTGGTTATAGCGGCGCTCCATGCACAGCTGCCTGAAAGCGTCCTGATATACTGCGCTGACTCATCTGTCATCCCAAGCAGCCATCACCCTCGATGTATCGTCATCATCACCATCGCCGATGACTCGCGCTGCCCGCGCTGGGCAGCGCCGGATCCTGATTCGAACATAGACACAATTGAAACCGGTCGTCAACTCAAGCCTCTAACTGCAGATTATTGGTGGAGATGCGGAGTACCCACATCCCAGTACCGACACCCCTATCACTCTGGAGCTTCGTCTCAGAAGGCGACCAGCGACGATGACCAGCACTGGCCAATCCTCCTCCAGTGCCGCTGCAGCTGCCGTCAGCCCTGCCCCCAGCCAGCTCCGACATCCCAAAACCTTCGCTGGACTCCGCGAGGACGACGTGGAGGACTGGCTGGACGTCTATGAGCGGTGAGCCCTTACAACAAGTGGGACGACCAAGCAAAACTGCGCAACGCTATTTTTATCTCTCCGATGTGGCGAAAATATAGTCCACAACCCACTAAGATGAAATCGCGACTTGGCTCCAATTCAAAACTCAGCTAGCGGAAATCTTCGGAAAACCCACCATTCGTAAAGCTATAGCTGAGCTTAAATTGGCAGCGAGGATCTAGACATCGAGCGAGATGTACACTTCTTATATTGAAGACGTTCTTTCACTTTGTCGCCGATATCGACAAATGACATGTCCGAGGCCGACCGAGTCCGACATGTTATGAAATACACCTCTGAAGAGGCATTTAATGTCTTTCTCGCGCAAAACCCGACGACAGTGAAGGACATCACTACGCACTGTTAGCGGCTAGATGATGCCAGGAATTCCCGCCTTCAAGCTCGAGCACTACATGACAGCTCGTCGATTGCACTGCCTTCTATATCCACTGACTCTCTCAAGCAGATAATACAAAAATTTGACGAGATGAGCTTGCCCGATTTTTCGACCAACTCCAAGTAACTCCATGCCTGAGACCAACGACACTGGGTTGTGACGCATTATCCAGCAGGAACTTGGTTCCGTAGTTCCACCAACAGCGACCCTCTTTTCCATCACGGACAGAGTCTGTTCTACCGATGAAAATCTTCGTTCAAGAATTCCTCAAATGATTTCGGATAATGTTGTGTATTGTGTGAATTATTGAACACAGTCTAGTTTCGGTTTCAGATGCTCGGTTGGCAACATGGTGTCCTTGTGTGTGTATATAAAGTATGGCGTCCTGAATAAACACGTTCTTTTCTGTTTGGCATTCTGTCGGCTGCTGGGCTCGTCATTACATGGCGACGAGGATGTCCTCCCCTTCTTCGAACTGTAGCGCGTAAACGGCGCCGTCCCTAACGAGCCTCGCCATGGCCTTCGCCGGTCTCGCCCCTCCGGAACCGTTCCTGCCGACACCGGGACGCCCGTCCGTGCCCTGGCCGCAGTGGCATGGCATGTTCAACGTCTACCTGCTTGCGTCTGGTGCTGCCGAATTTCCCCCGGAGCGACGCAAGGCCCTTCTGCTGCACTGTCTGGGAGCCGAAGGCCAGCGAATTTTCAACACACTACCAGACACTAAGCTTCCAAGCACCGCCCAGGACACCGGCAAAGATGCAGCGAGCAAGCCGGACGAGTACGACATCGCCGTCGCTTCCTTGGCCCAACACTTCGCTGCAACCAGCAACCTGGTCATCGAGCGACACCGCTTCCACCGGCGTTTCCAATCTCCAGGCGAGTCTGTTCATGACTTTGTTGCCGCGCTACGTGAGCTCGCAACGCCGTGTTGCTTCGCGTCACAAGAAGAGGCACTACGAGACCAATTCGTGACCGGCGTGTCTTCTAACCGCGTTCGTGAACGCCTGTTGCTGGAAGGTTCGTCGCTACCGTTTTCCACCGCAGTCCAGATAGCCCTTCAACAAGAACAAGCGGCCGAACAAATGAAAGAATTTTCCGCGTCCGTACAACCAGTGTCGGCGCGTCCTAGCAAGTATTCCGAGCCGCCTTCACAGTCTTCACGTTCACGGCACGCTACGCGAAGTCACCAGCAGCATGTTCCCCGAAGCGCTACCACGTCACGCGCTGCTCAAGGGAACCGCCCCTCATCTCGTGACCGCCGCGACCGCCGTCGCTCGCCTTCCGCACCACGCGCACATTCGCCGCACTGCTTCCGTTGCGGCTCTCGTCGGCACCGCGCGTCATGGAATCGTTGTCCAGCACAGGGACAACGCTGTTTATTTTGTGGTCGCATTGGACATTTCAAAAAAGTATGCAACCAGAAACGCTCACAGTCGACCGTTCACGAGGTAGTGGTCGACAACTCGTCGGAGGATGACGCCGTTCAGGTCCTCGTTCTTCAGCGTCCTACAACCTGCGGAATTCATATCGATGTTCAAGTCGGGCAGGTTAACTTGCAACTTCTAGTCGACTCTGGGTCATCAGTGTCCATTTTGTCGAAACGAGTATTCGACGAACACTTTCCGGGTCTAGCTCTTCTGCCTGTTCCGCGTGTCACCCTGCTAGACTTCTCGAAAAGGCCCATTTCAGTTCGAGGTTGCTTCTTCTCCGAAGTCTCCTTTCAAGGACGAAAGGCGCAACTTCTCTTCTACGTTGTGGAGCATGGAACTTCGCTCATTGGTATTGATGGTATCAAGGCTCTGAACTTGCGCATTGAAGGGTCCACTATGCAATGCCTTCAAGCTTCCTCCGTCCCTGAGGAACAGACCTCCAATGCTGTCGCCCTTCCGCCACTGCCTTCAGCCCTTGTTCACTTCAAGCCTCTTTTCACTTCAGACTTGGGCCTCGCCAAAGGCTTTGTTCATAAAGTCAAGACGCGCTCTGCGGTTAAGCCCGTAGCATCAAAGCTTCGTCGCCTGCCTTTATTTTTGCGACCTCGGGTGTCAGCTGAGCTTCAGCGCCTGGAAAGCCTTGACATCATTGAACGCATTGAAGCGTCAGAGTGGGTTTCTCCCATTGTTGTCATTCAGAAGAGAGATGGGAGCATTAGACTTTGTGTGGACCTTCGCGAACCCAACAAGGCCATCGTTCCCGACATGTTCCCCCTGCCACACATGGAAGAGCTGCTTCACGCACTGGTGGGAGCCACCCACTTTTCAAAACTTGACCTAGCTTCAGCCTACCACCAGGTCCCCCTGCACAAAGACAGTAGAGACTTAACAGCCTTCATCACCCACGACGGCTTGTTCCGTTTCAAAAGAGTTTGTTTTGGGTTAGCCTCAGCACCAGCGGCGTTCCAACGCCTGATGTCGCAGATTCTCCATGGCTGTCCTGGCGTCCTCTTTTATATTGATGACGTTATTGTCTTCGGCAAGTCGTCGGAGGAACATTTGCAGAACCTGGCCAAAGTCCTGCAACGCATCAAGGATGCAGGCCTTAAACTGAATCACAAATGCGTTTTCAATGTCACAGAGTTGACATTTCTAGGTCACAAGGTGACTGCCCAAGGCATTTCGCCCCTCCCAGAAAAGGTAGATTCAATCGTGAACACGCCTGTTCCAACCAAGGCTGCAGAGCTCCGCTCCTTTCTAGGTCTCGTGGACTATTATTCGAAGTTCGTTCCTCACCTAGCTGAAGTCGTGGAGCCAATGAGAGCTCTTCTTCGCAAGGACCAACCGTTTGTGTGGTCCTCACAGGTTGATGCCAGCTTTTGCAAGGTCAAGCTCCTGCTTTCTTCTGACCTGGTGCTTCATATGTTTGACCCTGCTCTTCCAATTGTAGTCTCGACAGATGCATCTGAATGCGGACTAGGAGCCGTTCTCCAGCAGCGACAGGGCCAGACACTTCGCACCGTTGCTTTTGCTTCGCGCACCCTTTCACCTGCTGAAAGGAAGTATGCAGTTGGCGAAAAAGAAGCACTGGCCTGCATTTGGGCGTGTGAACACTGGCATGTGTTCCTCTGGGGACGCCCATTTACTCTGCGAACAGACCACCAAGCCCTGGTTTCGCTTCTGTCTTCACGTGGTTTGGGACGACGTCCGCTTAGGGTCGCACGCTGGTGTGCAAGACTGCTCTGCTACAATTTCACAGTCGAGTATCAGAAAGGTGCGCAGAACAGTGTAGCGGACGCTCTGTCTCGTCTTCCCGCCCCGACCAAAGACTCCGAGCTGGTTTTTGAGGAAGAAGCTGTCTGCCTTGTTGAGCCTACGTGTATCACCATGGAACAATTCCAACAAGCAGTTCTGAGTGACGCTGTTCTGACTCAAGTGAAGTCCTACGTCACCGGTTCTTGGCCTCCGCACCGAAGCCTTCCTGAAAATCTGTTGCCGTTTTTCCGAATTCGAGAAGAACTGTCAGTGGTAGATGAAGTCCTGCTAAGAGCAGAGAGGCTGGTTGTTCCCTCGTCTCTGTCGGCCCAGCTCGTTGCTACGGCGCATGAAAGCCACCCAGGAATCGTTCGCACCAAGGCAAGGCTTCGAGAACAATTCTGGTGGCCTGGAATGGACAACCAAGTAGAGACGGCAATCAAGAGCTGCAGTACTTGCCAGGAAGCCGACAAGTCAGCCAAGACATCAACTGCTCCAATGCAACCAGTTGAGTTCCCCAAACGACCATGGCAGAAGATTGCAATCGACATAGTTGGTCCCCTAGAGAGAGCCCCTCAGAACTGCCGGTTCGTGATTACGCTGATCGACTACCACTCCAAGTGGCCGGAAGTCCATTTCTGCTCGGAAGTAACATCAAGGACTGTAACGGAGTTCTTGCTCAGCGTATTTTCCAGAGAAGGCTACCCTGATGAGGTAGTGTGTGATAATGGTCCACAATTCACGTCTAGGGAGTTTGTCCACTTTCTGCAAGAACGGTCCATTCGGCTCTCGCATTCATCAGTGTACTATCCCCAGGCCAATGGCCAAATAGAACGGTTCAATCGCACCTTTAAGGCATTCATTCAGCTGGCTGTTTTGGAACGTCGCCCGCTGCGACTGGCTATTACCGAGTACCTCGGAATCTACAGGTGCACTCCGCATGCTACTACAGGGATTGCCCCTGCTGTTCTCCTTCATGGGAGATTGCCAAGAACACGGCTGAACGTCGTCGGCTTTCCATCACCGTTGCTCGAGGAGGAACCAGCGAGAGAGCTGTCAAAGTTGAGACAGCGAGTGAAGCGTCACCAGCTTTACAGCAAACAGTACACCGACAGAAGGAGAGCAGCAAAGAACACAAAAGTTGCTGTAGGAGACCACGTCAGGGTTAAGAAGCCATCCGTTTCCTTCAAGGGTGATCCTGTTTTCAGTCGTCCAAAAAAGGTCGTCAAGCAGCGTGGCCCGTCGTCCTTCCTTCTCGACGACGGACGTACTTGGAACGCCTCCAAGTTGTGCAAGGTGCCTGCAGTTCCGGCTGACCAGGACTGCATTCAGCCAAGTGACACCTGGGTGCCCCGCAGTGCTTCATCTCAGGGGCAAGTACGAACTATGCCGCCTGAGGAGAGTGTGCCGTTCCAGGAACCTGTGCCGCCCGAGGTGCCTGTGCCGTCCCAGGAACCTGTGCCGCCCGAGGAGCCTGTGCCGTATCAGCAAACTACGCCACAGGAAGAGCCTGTGCCGGGCCAGCAAACTACACCGCCTGAAGAATCTGGGCCGGAGCGTCGAGTCCAACCCTACAGGGACAGGCGTCCACCTGCTAGGTTCCGGGACGATGTCTAATGTTGCCTTCCGTTTTTTTATATACTATGTTTTCTGCTGTAATTGTGAGCTGTAAGTCAGTCATGCCAGTTCTGTAAAAATTGTATAATGTTGTTTGTACAAATTGTATGATGTATATATGTATATATATTGGTTGTATATATCTGATGGGCAAGTCGCTGCTAACAATGCACTAACCAAATAACCTACTAACCAATGCTCACCCAAACAAATTCAAGGAAGGGAATATGTTGTGTATTGTGTGAATTATTGAACACTGTCTAGTTTCGGTTTCAGATGCTCGGTTGGCAACATGGTGTCCTTGTGTGTGTATATAAAGTATGGCGTCCTGAATAAACACGTTCTTTTCTGTTTGGCATTCTGTCGGCTGCTGGGCTCGTCATTAGAGATACTCCCCTTCCTGCTCTGGCTGCCATCTCCCCTGCCTTCACTGAGTGTTCTTTAACCGCCTAACGCTGTCGTCCCACTTATGCCAACAACGCTTCTTCGGTATATCGACAGAGGCCAGTCTGCCATTACTGTGGAAATACCGGTCACGTCGCACGAGTTTGCCGGAGACTACAACAAAACTATACAACCCGCGACTACTAATACAGCCGAGACCGAAACCACCTAGAGCCCAGGAGTCAGTCGCGCGGTCAATCCCCGCCCCGGACCCTTATCGAGCACGTCGTCCACAGGCTCCTCGCCGCCGCTCCCCGTCTCCATATCCTCGATCCTTCTCGCCCATGATCTCAAGGAGAGACGCAAGGCCTAACACAGGAAACTAGGCACCGCAGTTGTCGGAGGAGCAACTGCGTCACAAAAGCGTCTTCATCATCCTCCTTCCGACCCATCAAACCTCATTGAAGTATACATCGACGAGCTTACTTCTGTACGCCTTGGTTGACACAGGGGCTGCTACTTCTGTGATAAAGAGGACATCTGCATCCGTCTTCACAAAGTAAGAACACCGCTTTCTGGTTGTTCATTGCGGGCAGCGTCCCCAGACAGACATTATTCATCCAACAGCCCAGTGCACGGCACGAGTTTCCATACAGGGTACGTGCTACACTATTCAATTCGTTGTTTTGTCATCTTGTTCACACGATTTCATTCTCGGCTGGAATTTTCTTTACTCTGCGGAAGCTGTCATTAGCTGCAACGGGGCCCTTTTGGAAGATTGAAATAGCTGCGAATCTGACTCCAGTATTCTTAAAAACAAATTACGTGCCTCTGAAGACACAGTTATTCCCCCGCTACCATCTCTTGTCATAATTTCTCAGGAGTGAACCAAGAGTTTCAGGCACTTGCCTAGTAACTCCTATTTCAAACCTGTTACTATCGCATGGGTCTATTATACCCCATTCTATTTCTACGGTTTACTCATGGGAGCACAGTGCTGCCTGTCTGTAACGTAACACATCAGCCACTTTTTCGTAAAACCTACGATCGTCGCAAATATCGAACCTCATGCCTCTTTAGAACTTGCGTCACTCGAATCAACACATAATTTTGTTCCTCCAGCGCCTCCCATTATCTCCAACGAAATATTATCAAACGCCATCGATTCCTTCACATCGTGCTTCGATGTTTATACGTCCTCTACAGGCGCAACAAAGATCAGTGGAACATGAGATTAATACGCCCTGCGAAGAAATCGTAAACCAGCTTCCATATCACGTATCTCCTACAGAACGCCGTAATATTGAACAAGAGGTATCAGATATGTCTCGTAAAGGTATCATTCGCCAATCACCGAACCCCTGGTCCTCACCAGTAGTCCTTGTAAAGAAGGATGGCAGCATACGTTTCTGTGTTGATTATCGTAGACTCGATAAGATCACTCGCAAACACGTATACCTTTTGCCACGGATTGATGATACATTAGAACATGTTACGAGGAGCTGAATATTTTTCATTCCTAGATTTGAAGTCCAGCTACTGGCAAATACCAAGGAAGGAAAAGGAGCGCAGCGTTTTGACGTCACCGCAACCGCTGCAAAGAGAAGCCGACGAACTTGCGCTCCAAATACCACTTATAGAAGACAAGGCCCGTTCATGACGTCATCGTTAGTTGATTCCCAACCCGCCCGAAGCGGCAAACTCACGAAAGCTCGACGAGATCTAGTATACGCCGCAAAGCGGCAGACGCGTGCATTTAGCGTCGCCGCGTGCCAGCGACGCGCTCGATGTGAGGCGCTGCAAGACGCGCTCACGGCGTCGCTTCCAGCATGGATGCACTGCATGGATCCACTCATAATGACGTTTGAGGCAGGGGTTGGGGGGGGGGAAGGGGGGGGGGAGGCACAAGCTTTTTTCTTCTAGGCGTTTTTGGATAAACAGACCCAGTCGAAGACACGTTGCAGGCACTGCGGAGATGAACTTACTCGTGTTTCGTCCGTTTGCGAAATCGCCAGCAGAGTCCAAGCAGCAGGGAGACCGCAGCGAAGTTGAGGCGACTGCGAAGCCACCAGACGCACACGGACGAGCGAACGCGCGTCATCTTCTCCGACTCGGTCTGGCACCCTACACCGGCCGGATGCACGACGGTTCGCCGATGAAACACAAGGAGTTCTTCTTCCGCTTACAACAGAGCTTTTCGGGAGACACACAATGAAGGAGCATGTGCAGACCGTTGGCTGCCCGCGCGCACTGTGTTGTCGAATCGTGGGCAATGTTAAATCTTGCGCGGAAAACATTCAGTCCGCCTCCCGTTGTTTTAAGCGCCATCTATAGTTTCGTTTCAAAACTGCGTATTCCCTAGAGTACGGTGAAGCGGAGTCTAGACGCTGTGCTTGGAAACATATGAATTCCATAGAATACTCTGCAGTTACCGTAGGAGCCGTTCCTAAGCTAGCGGCGTGTTGGTCGACGGGAGGCGGACCATGTGGGTAGAGGGGGACGACTGCTCGTCGAAGCGGCGTCTATGGGCAGTTCCGTAACTGCGTTAAAATAGTAACGTATATAGGTGCGTATAACATGGCTTGCACTGACGTCGTTCCAGCTGCCAATGTGGTCGTCTTGCCGCTCGGGGAGCACCTTTGGTAACATACGTTACGCTCCATCCAGCGAATTTGTTTTTCTCGACAAATGCAGGTAGGAGTGGCCACCAGTATGGTGTGATGACGTCACGTGCAAGCCATGTATAGACCTGCTTCCCCGCTAGTTTTAGTATAGGGCTGACCTTCCTGCAAGTAGGGCCACTCGATGAGCAGACTGAGTGACCCGGATGGCTTTCCGGGTTCTCGTCACTCGTGCTGTCTGAGAAATGGATTACGGCTGAATTGCTCCTTGCACGCTTACAACTTGAAGTGGCACTTACCGGAGCCAGTGGGTATGTGCTTGTTGAGATATTCTTGTTTTGTTTCTACAGCGAAATATTTTTTTGCTCAAATGACAGTTTCTTTTAGCTCGGCGGGAGCGGTGGGCTGCTGCAAGGCTCTGGTGGCAGGTCTGCAGCAGCAGACCTGCCGCCAGAGCCTTGAGGCTGGGTGCTAATGGTCAGTCACAGCCACCTCTGCTGAAGAGGCAATGGCTGTGCAGGTCTAGCTCGCCTTACTATGCTCGCATTGGAGAGAACCCACGCCTTGCCAGTAGCGGCCAGTTTAGTGCGCGCTTTTGATGATTAAAGCTAATAACGTTGGGCGTAACGCAGCAACAAAAAATAAAATAAACTAAAAAAAGCTAATCTATTACTTCGTGACTTAGAACTACCTTTTTATTATTATATCCGTGGAAAAGCTGCAGAAGACTGGCGGGTCCTTTTACAAATTCGTTGTGAGCACGAATTGAAGAGTCGATGTCCGAAGGTAACGTGAAAGTGCCATGTTCTGAAAAAGTATAACAGAAAGATAAATTTCAGTAGGAATTCTACATTGCCCATATATGACTGATAGTAACGATGATGGAGCCTCATTTTCCCCTCAAATGCAATGCGCATGTTCCTAAACAATTATTTGACACCCACCCATACGCACGCGACCGTACGCACGCACACACGCACGCAATAAACATGGCTGCTAGGGGCGGATGAAAGCAAACTAAGGTTTCTCATATCGCTAATAACTGAGTTCAATCCCCACTCCTGCCCGTGTAGATCTATATGAACCTCGTACAGGCGTGTGATTGAGTATGACTATTGACGTCCAAGTATGCAGGTTAAAGACCCCAGGGTAGCAGTGGTACTGCACTGGGTAAACTTCTCACTATGCAACGGCAGGGCAGTAGCCAGGGGGTGGTGCTTATGGGGCTTCAGCCCCCCCCCTCCCCCCTCCCCCCCAATTCATTTCTGGCTATGCCACAGTACAGCGGAGACACCCAACGCCCATCAAGACGGGCTAACTTCCCCTTGTAAACAAACAAACGCACAGCACAATTATTAGAGACTTTTAGCAAACCGTTGCCGTGTCCCGCGTGTACCGCACTAGACGGGAGCCTTTGAAGCATGCTTTTAAAGGGACCATGAAATGACCTTTTTACTTTTGCCAGATAACTTTTACATTAAACCTTCAATGCTCACTGAATGCGGAACAGGCATCCGTTTTCGTCTAGGTTTATTAACTTCTACACAAAAAACTAATGAATATCGACGTTTTCTTTCTCTCCAACTGATCGCAAAACAAGTTGCGGCGTAATTTTGACGGTCGTGACGTACTCTGGCACAGGAACAGGAAGTTCTCTCGTCAGTGGGAGAATGGGAGCGTTAGCGGAGGCGAGTTGGGGGTGCGCCGGTAAGTTTTACTGCGCTGATGGCGCTGATGTCACCGGCGTATTTTCTGAATCGGCGCCTCTCATCGCCGCGATAGCCATGGACACATCGCAGCTGAGCGAAATTCAGTGAGATATGTTGCGCTACAGCGACAGCATGGGTCTAGTCCCATACGCCGGTATGCCTGTTGGGAAGTGCGGCGAGTCTTCCGGTGAAGACTGCAGAAGTCAACCCAACTGTCATTGTTTGTAAAAGGCGGCCCGTGTCAGTCGTTTGCAAAGCGACGTAGATGGAAACAAATTGCCGCGGCGTTTTTCGCGGCCTCGGAGATGCAAAAGCGAGCCGACGTTATAAAGATACGTTTGAACTACGACAGTGTCAGCAAGAGCCACGTAAATACCTGTTCACAATTGGAGCGGACGCGCGCGTTTGATGGAAGTGCTGTATTCGCGCTGTTGGTAAGCGCTTCGGGACCGATCTTTTACGATTGCAACTCGATACTGACGTGACACTCGGCAAAGGAAGGTTGGACCGGCATTGCACGTAGCTCCCACGAACTGTTATAGCTCGACAGTGACATGCAGTCGTGTCAGAATAAATATGGCATACTAATAACTAAAGTGTACATACCGTGTTACGAAGGTAAATCCATACGGCGTTTATTTGAGCTCTATATCACACAAAACAAGAAGATAGAATCGACGAGAGTCCCTTTTTGACGACAGTGTTCGTCACCACTGCCTCGGAAAACAAGGAGATGACAAGGGGAAGAGATTGACCTCACCTCTTAATCTAAAATTGAGGTCAGCGACCAAACTATAATACGGGAAGGGTCCACAAGGGTCGCGCGGGCATACTCCATTCAGCACGCCAGCCGGTCGTGGGCAGACGGTCCTGGCCAAGTACCGTTGAAGCAACGCTGCGCCGAGTCGGAGTGCCTGCTAGGCCTATATTCTGCCGAGCTCGCTTGGTCGGGGTCGGTGGATTCGTGGCCGTTGTTGCTTTTCTCGGGTGTTTGTGCATCCAGCGTTCTTGTTCGTCGTGGTCTGTTTCAAGTACTTTTACTTTTTTCTTGCTGCTTGAAGTCGGGACGCGCGAGAAGAACACGTAGAAAAATAAACGTTCGTTGGTCGTCGCGACCAAGTAACTGAGCGACGCTGTCGGCCCTACTGCGCAAGCGCAGTAGGATCTTTTTCTTGCTTCGTTTACCACACGATAGATGGCGCTTGGCTCTCAGCATTATCAAATTTGGCAATTTTCGTCACATCTCTAATTATGCTACAAAATGTGGATCTGAATATTATTTAACAAAACTTTTAGGAAACATTCGCCGGCTATTTATTGTTTATGATCGCGGTGCTGGTGAGGTAGGCTCTTACCCAATAGGCGACGTAGATTCGGCTGACGTGCTGCGGTTCCGCGGATGCATCGCAGTGAAAAGGCAGAGAGCTTTCGAGGAAGAAGGCGCAAAAGAGTCCAGTTTTCTTTTAAAAGTTCTATAGCGAAGAATTTTTTTTGGCTCCCTATTTTTCGTGTTTTTGTGTTTCTTTTCACACCTTTTACGACGATCGGTGGATGAAATTCGATTTCAGAATCGTTTCATGGTTCCTTTAAGCGCGCGCCCCGAGGTCACGGTATATCACTCCAGGCGCACGCTTCAAAGCATATACTTCAAAGACTCTGCTAGTGTGGTATACGCGGAACATGGTAACGGTGGGAAAAGTCCGTATTATCTATACGCAACTTTCAGCGCTGGTGGTAGCTCCTGGGTGGTAGCTCCTGGATGATCGGCTTCCGAACGAAGTTGCTTGCGCCCCTTCCCTGACGTTGAAGTATCAGGTGCGGCTCTTATATATCTCGTATTTCGCAAAATTTGAATTACCCACGTGTCGCAGACCCCACCTCGTCATACTGTTTTACGATAATTATCCAGGTGACAACCATTTTGATAGAGACAAGGGCGGCTCCTATAAACCGTGAAAGGTGCGAATAATAAAGTGTACATGACTGGCAGAACGCGGTCAGACCCATCGGGGCGGATATAGGTTAGCGTCTGAAATCCTAGCTCCCAGCGATAAAAAAATGGGAATTAATAATCTAAATGCAAACCCTTGCAAAAAAAAATGAAATTTGCGCATAAAAAGAATTTCTTTTTTTTTTGCAAAACTGTTTTTGGTATTGGTGTCGTTCTTGTATCTTCCTGACTACGCACTTCTGATGTTCTTGCACTACGATATGGGCGAAGATTTCTAAAGAAGCGGAGTCTTGCAAAAAGCGCAGTTCCCCCCCCCCCCCTTTTACTGACAGTGTTCCAAAATTTACTCGATCTTACTCCAGGGTAAGGTTTTTGTACCTTGGCGTTCCATAACCTACCCGCGTCCAGCGTTTTTCAATCGGTGTTGTCACGTGACACGACCCGCCGGAGTAACTCGGATCTATTTGGGTAAGATTTGGAACACAGCCACTGTGTCATGGCGTCAACATGAACAAACATTGCGGCGCCCATGGAACAGAGCAGACACTGGTCAATATGTACTCCGTTTCACTGGAAGTTGGATCGAAGCCGACGCTCGTGTGCTTCTTTTGCAGAGGTTTTGGTGACGTCAAAACGCTGAGCTCTGTTTGGCTCTGATAGAAGGGTAGTGGGTAGACCTCAATGCTAGCTGCAACCAGAGCTCGGCGTTATGACGTCACTACAATTCCCGCAAAAGAAGCAGACGAACTTGCGTTCCGGTTTAGTCGCTGATATCAAACGCTCAAAGACCATGAGCACCGTGACGAAGCAGATTTTGGCGCTGCTTGATTTGTTCCATCGCATCGTAGCGTCGGCTGTGCTCGTATACTCTTCGAGTGAAACGTAGTATACACCTTACCGAATGTCGCCTTCCGGGCGCTGCCATTTTTGTCTGCTGGGCTCTAGAAAGCCTTGTGAGCATGCGCTGTTGCTCTGCTGTGAGGTATATCAGACACTGCGCATGCGTCCACAGCTCAGTGACTCAGCATTTTTCACCCGGGTGATAAGCGATGCAGAGGTCTTATAGAGCTTTCCAGCGCTTATCACCCGGGCGAGAAAGTCCGAGTCATTGGGCTCTGGGCCCATGCGCGTCGTTTCGTACTTTCTGGAAGAGAGCGACGCTCGGATCGCGTTCCACAGCCCAGCAGGCAAATATGAGTGCTGCTGATGTTCGCCTTTCCCCTTCAAACAAGAACAATGTATTTATGACTCAGCGTGCTGACGAAAAATTCTCCTGTACTAAAAGTTCACTGTCGATTTTCAACACTCGCTGAATTTTGAAGATTTTTTTTTTTTACCGTTATGTTTTGTTAATACAAACCCCGTTAATATATATACACCGCTATTTGGAATACGTTTTTAGAGGCCAGCTTGGTAAATACACGCATTTTTTGTCTCGTTACTATAAACCATAGAGTTATTACAATAAACGCTAGAGGCTCAGCTGGCGCTAGTGTCTACGGGACTTCCGGTTGCAAATTGAAGCAGACAGCATGCAGTCTACATTTCCAGCCTCCCTGTGTATTCCTATGGGAAAACGCGCGTGAATTTTGTCTCTTCGCCGGAAAATAACATGAATAACTTTTGTCATATCGGTTGTAACGGATAGTATGTACCTTTATTGGTATTGTGAAAGTCGCGCGTTTTCCCCTAGGAATACACAGGGAGGCTGGAAATGTAGACTGCATGCTGTCTGCTTCAATTTGCAACCGGAAGTCCCGTAGACACTAGCGCCAGCTGAGCGTAATTGCTTTAGTTACAGCATTTTTCTTTACCACTGAGCGATGTTAAACTTCGCTCTATTTCAGGCCCAAACCCCTGTTTCAAGGAAGGTATGTGAAAACGAGCGACGGTTCTAAGCAAACTAACGATCGAAATGAATGTAGAGTGTGTTCAAGGTTTGCTAGCATTTTGGTGGTGCTTATATATTGCTAATATGCCCGTCCTGTCATTGGATGAAAATGACTCCGTCGTGCATCTTTACGATCGGTTAAAGAAACATTCGAACGCAAAAAACAAAGCTCGTGAGTTACGAAAGGTTTGTCTTTTTATTATTTCCCATGCCGGGCAGTTTTTATCGGGCACCTGCTCTCTGGCTCCCCTCATTTGCAAAGATTTGGAGCGTGCGGGTGATGCTTTGAACCATTTGAACCCAGAACAAGCATCTTCGCAGTACTTATTTATTGCAAATCTGACTATATTACGTGACTTTCAATTTATTTTGATCGTCTGCAAGCACAAGTAGTTACTTATCCAGTGTTGCTGCGTAGTTCTTGCCGTCCCTCTCGGTTTTCTACATCTCCTTCGTTCGTTTGGCACGTATACCCCCATGTTGGAAAGCGTCGACGCCGTGTTCGCGCTAACAGTGTCCGACAGTGCACAAAAATACACGTACGAAGCCGTTTTAGCACCGTTTTTAATGCGATGAATTTGAAAGAAAAACGCCGTAACTGACCATTTATTTCGTCTGCGTGACTGAGAAATGTTCCAATGTGCCTAGTACGAACAAGTTATTCGTGATATTTGCTCTTATAATCGAGCGCAGAAAGAAAATGCACTCGCTTTTTCCCATAGGAATGCATTACCGGAAATCAAATTTAGACTGCTTGCTGTCTGCTTCAAAATGCAACAGCACACTAGCGCCAGCTGAGCCTCTAGCGTTTATTGTAATAACTCTATGCTATAAACGAATCGCATCATAGACGCGCTTTTTTGTGTTTGGAAACGGAAGTGTTTGTATAAACGAGACATCAGTGTATATTGATTGAATGTATAGGTGCGCATTATGTACTCTTTCTGACATTAGAGGCTTTTAGCAAACCGTTACCGTGTTCCGCGTACTGCTCTACTGGAGCCCTTGAAGCAAGCCTTTTTAAAGGGATACTGAACCGAGATTTGGAGCTCACAAAACGAGGCTGGAGTGATAGGCAGGACGCTGCAAAACCCAAAGACATCACTCATACAGCGATATCTCTAACGGAGGGCCGTATTTTCGGAAAAGCCGCGATTGAACACGGCCAACGAGGCCGACGAGACATGTGACGTCACGGCTCTCATACCCTCTGCTTTTCGCTTCGTCCCCTCGAGTTGGTGAACCGAAGCGAGGAGAAGAAGCAAGGGGCCGCTTTCCTTCATTCTCAACTGTTCCAGGAGGGCAATGACGTCATAGTCCTCGCTCGATCGCGCTTTTCTTTTCCAAAACTACGGCCATCCGTTTGAGATATCGATGTGTGAGTGATGTTTTGGAATTCGTAGAGCCCCGTTCAACGCTTCTGTGGCCTTATTTTGCGAAATCCAAATTTCGGTTCAACATCCCTTTAAAGGGATACTTCAACGAAATTTGAAATATTCCCGTCGTGTTCAAAGATAGGTTGGATATGATCCACAATATCCGTAAATGACAATCGCACGTTTGTATTTTGATCCTGGTGGCTGTATTTTTCGTTGTAAACGGCCCACTCTGGCAAGCGCTCGGAGAAGGCCCAGCTTAGAGCACGTGACATCCAACGCAATCGTGACGTAGGTCGTCTCAAGACGAGCAAAGCTACGGCGAGGCTGACATCGAGAGGATGGCCTAGTCGTTCCAGCCACCGAAGCGGCTCCTTTTGTACGAATTTTTGAGTGACGGGTTAATCTTCTATAATCTTGTAGGGGGACAATAGCAACTTCTGCGACACACAAAAGGGATTCTCGGGAAGAGGGAGTTCCTCCTTCCCCCTTCTCTCGTCGTGGCCGGAAGCGAGACGACCTCCGTCACTAGCTGTCAAGGTTCCTAGACGAGCATTACAAACGAGGCGTTAGCGACATCCACCAGGTGCTCTTTGCTAATCGTTTAATTCGTTTTAAAATCCCTTTTCGATACTTTTTTTAACAAGATATTGGTATGTTCTATGTAATACTGCTCTTTTGAACACATATAGACCAAAAAATGAGCGCCGAAATTTCGTTGTAGTATCCCTTTAAGCACGTGCCCCATGGCTTCAAAGGCTCCTTATGTGCGGTACGCGGAACACGGTAACGGTTTCCTAAAAGTCCCTATTGTTTAAAAACTATAAATCGTTTGTTGTCTGAAGATATCAGTTTCTGTGCGCTTACCAGGTAGTGATGCTGAAGCGCGTTTGGCAGGTGCGAAGCCACCAGTCGCACATCATGGGGCAACAGCAGTCCACGTTGAGCGTGCACTAAATAAAGGACACATCTGCTTGATAAATGTTAAATTAGTCAATGCTTTGACCAGAACGTGAACGTTATTATGGGTAAATACGCACAAGGAAATAAAAACGAGACTGTATAAAACTGTTTTTAGACATTAATAAGTCACACGAAAAATGCTGTTATTCTAAACGCCTTATCGTGCTCCCGGTAACACCCAGTGTCACATAGCAGGCTTATTAGAATATTGAAAAGCGGTCATCATTGCATCAGATACCCATAGTGTTTCAAAGACCAACTCGAATGGCCGCTGATACCATATAACCGTTCTTATAGTAAAGTTAATGAAATAACTTAAAATACAAGCTATTAAGAAGAATTCGTATTTTTCGCCCAAAATGAGCGAAGAAACGAAATCAAAAGCTGTTGCACGGTAGTACTATGCGGGTAGAGTGGTGCACTCCCCTCGCGTACTTGAGGACTGAGGTGCTGCGTTGTTAATTCTTATAGCCGTCGTGGTTGGCGTCGTGAATGCCACTGACGACCGCCACATTCGTGAAGTAAGTAGGTAAGCGCGGTAGAAGTTTCTAAAACATTCCAAAGTAACGCGTAGCAACTAGATGTTGCCAAAGTGTGATTTCGCTTAAGAGGGCGCGGTACCTCTATTTATTCGTCTGTTTCAGGCGCCAGATGGCGCGCGGCTCGCGACATGGTTGAACGCGCGAATTCTAGATGGCGCCAGTATCGAAGTGAGAAAAGGCCCGCGGTAGCCGCTGCGTGAAATAGATCCCCAAAATGTGTCGTGTGGCGCTCTTCTCCGGCGGAGGAAGTTTCTCCCTCCCTCGCGCGCGCTTGGTATGTCTCTTGTCAGTCAGCTCAGTGTGGCCGAGTCCTGCCTCTGCGCTGTGTGATGCAGTGCGTGGCGCTCGTTTTTGTTCGGAGGTGGGAATAAAAATGTCGGTCCTCTTTTTTACGACGCTCGTTTTTATAGCTTGGGTTTTTATTTCAAGTGACGTACAGTACCACCTTTTCGAAATCGTATACTTTGCGGTGAGCGATTGAGAGTCATGTTAGCATTTTATTTTGGTCAGCACTACACGTCGAATGAAGACCTTGGGCAGCGGCGTAAACATGTGTTGCTCCCTAAATTGTGTCCAAGGTGCGCAGTGACAAATGGAAACGATATTGAAGGCGTGCGGCTGTCGGTTGGTAATTGCGTGCGTTAGATTCACCTATTCAGTCTAACTATTTTTGCCAATGTCTTATCTGTTTCGGCAAATGACATGGTCGAGTCTATTGATAACCTTAGGTAGACTGCACCTACGGAGTTTGCGGGCTTCAGATAAATTTGCTTCGTTTGTGTGAATTAATAATTGTTTTCTCTTTTCCTTACTCGGTGCTATGCAAAAATCGCTGAGAAGTTATGGTAGCGTTGTGTGGCGGCGTTTCGCACGCTGACTCGCTATTGCATTCTCTGTGCACAGTATGTGTTCAGATGGAATGTGTCAAATCGTATTTCCGATCGATATGATAGATTTAATTTGCTACAGTGTTAATTATATTTTCCTGATTTAAACTGATCCGCCCCTGGTGTGAGCCTAAGTTCAAATTCGAGAGTGCAGGCGGACTTGGCGTCGTAACAGCCGTAAGGTGCAGAAAGAAATTAGTACAATGGAAGAAAAACAAAAGGATACGAGGCGGCTCGGTGTTATAGAAGTAATGAGTGTACAAAAGATGCCATCGTACGTTTTCTTTTTCTTGTTGAACGTTCTGCATCGTTGTGAAACGCTCAAGGTACCACCAGCTAAGCTAAGACGAACTTTAATATTCTGAGTTGATAAACATCCGCCGGTGACGAAAATACAAAATTGGTTACAGCCGAAAAACTCCGGTGGTTGGAAATATTCGGCCTTTGTAAAACTAAAACACTCCAGTCGGTGAATGTTCCGCCCCAGCGACGGCTAGTTTCTTCGAAACGCCTCCTCTGTAGAAGTTTGTGAAACATGTTATCTCGTCGATCCTCCATCCTTCCAGTGCCTATTCAGAGGTCGGTGTGGTTCTTGGAAGGCAACGCCAACAACATTAGTGTCGTCCGGAACCATTGGCCTTAGAAACGCGCCTCTTCGCTTGGGGAACTGAGATGCGTTGATTGTTATTTGTTTCTTTTGCCTACTACAGACCATTCCAAAACTCGCCTTCTGGGTGCCGCCAACTTTGTCTACTGGGCTGTGAAGCGCGTTCGAGCGTGCGCAATAGCTCCCTAGGCCAAACGATTGTACACTGCGTATGCGTTCACAGCTCAGTGACTTAGGCATGTTTTGTCGGGATAGACGCTCCCACGGGAAGAAAAGCGTATGAAATATGCGAATAGAATTGGAAATTTGAAATGTTCTTGTCCAATCGCATTTTTCTTCCTTGGTTATCAACGCTTTTTTGCGTCATCACTAGACGTTCAACCATAATACACTGGAGTTTAAAAAGTAAGCGTCAAAAAAATGCGCCGATTTTTGGTCAAAAATAAACACCGGAAAAACATACCCTAATCATTAGCTATGCCACCTTTTTGGGCAATATGTGAATTTTCAGAAGAACAGCGAGTTATCACCCTCCCCTAGAAATACCCTGGCTACAGAGCAGGCGACCCGTTTTTCCTCGCGTCAAATTGCGGTGACCACGAACCGTACGGAGGTCACGGACGTCCGTGAAAAATATAAAGGAGGCAAAGACCGATCTACCCTGTGCACGTTTCATCCCCGATTTCCACGACCCCAAGGCCGAAGGACGTTAGTGTGAAAGATAACAAAAAATAAAACTTTGTGTCAAAAAAACAAACAAAAAAAACAAAAACACGGAGATCTATTTACCGATAAGCAGGAAAGCGAGACACGCACACTGACGCCTCGGCGTGCAGAATGAAACAGGATACGGGCGCGCCAGGCGCGCGCGGAAGAACACCTTGCAGAGTGCCGATCCGGCCGATCGCCGAAAGGACGATTTCGCATTTCGTGGACAGCGAGCGCCACCTCACGGGAGAGAGAGGTACCTTAAAAACAACGAAAACAAGCACCGACACCTTGGTTCTTTATATTCGCTGTAGTTACGGAACAGATCGACTTACGTGAATAATTTTTATATTAATCGATTCCGTAATAAATTTAGAAGACATCCAATGAAATACTTTTTTCGTTTGCTTTGAAATAATTTTGTAAATTCGCTCCGAACGTAAGAGTGCCGAATTAGCCGATTTTGACCATTTTCATGATTTTTTAAAGAATATAATCAAATTTATAATAAAATATTTGTTCCATTGAATGTCTCGATAATTCCTTAATGTCTCTGAAGCCGAAATTTTCAAGAAGCTCCCCGAAGCCGTTATTATGTGAGAATTTTTCTAAGTTAGCGAAAAACCTCATGTATTCTCTATGGGGCTCTGAGGTGCGCCCCCTCTTAACGCGAGTAATGTTTGAAAACAAGTCTTTCAAGCAGACGACACGGAGGACTCTCCTTCGTCGCGTCGCGGCCGACGGGAAAACCCGACTTTTCTGGCCAAACGCCAAAAGCGAAAAAAATTTTTTTTTTTTTTTTTGTAGCGGCGACGACACTTTACTTTGTCAGAATCTATGCAAAGTGTCGCCCATAAAGCTATCGTTTTAAAAGTGGTGGAATACAATCAAAATGCTTCTCGATTTAAACGCCATTTGCTACTCGACGCCAAGTCTTGATAGCCACCGACCTGTCTCAAAAAAATCGAAATTGGCCCAACCTATTATTAGACACATCTTAGCTGGTAACCCAAGTAACAAGTCACCAAATAGTTTTTCATTTTCAACTCCTCAGAGTTGAAAGCGGGACATAAATGGGAAGGGAAGTGGAGGAAACGGAAAAAGGGGGAGGAAGGCTGGGCGTAAAGCGAGACAGAAAAAAAGGCTCTGCTACTATTCAGTTCTCCTCAAAAACGCACACTTTTCTGGGGCTTTTCGTTGTGTAGTCGAGTACACAAGCAGGTTTCTTACCCTTTCTACAAAACCTAAGCATGCGAAATATAGCAGTGTAGAAAAGTGCCCCGTACACTTGTTTGTGCGAACAAAACTTGTTGGCAATGGAGTAATAGAAAAAGCTAAAAAAGTTTACTCTATTGGAGATAAAATTTTTATACTGTTTCTTAGAATATACTGTCACGAGTAATCACTTTGAAGGCGTGAGCATTAGAACGCTCGTTTTGACGAAAACACGGCGATGTTTTTCAGTTTGTCAGCGCCAGACAGAGAGGGAGAAGGAGGGGGAGAGAGAGGGGGCGCGCGCGAGGCTCCCGTTGGTCCAAAGTGCTGACGTCAGCTCGTGTTACCCTTTCGCTCTCTCCCCGGCGCTGACAAACTGACAGACACCACCAGGTTTGCCTCAAAACGAGCGTTTTTGTTTTCGTTGAAAGGTGCGTCGCACAGCCGGAACAGAGCCAGAGAGGAGGAGGTACCGCGGCGCGGTGGAATGCGGGCGTGCTCAGTTGCCGCTCTGCTGTCGCCGGATGTTCTACGCTCTGGGTTTCCGTAGTCACGGTGCGCGGGCTGTGATATGTATGCGTGGTTAAAACGATAGATGCGGTTCCCTCCGCGAGTGATATGAATGCGGTTCCTTGCACGGGTGGTATGGATGTGGTTCTTTCCACAAGTGATATGGATGACTGTATCCAAGGGCGTTAACCTACTCTGACAGGTACAGTACAAAAAAGAAGTGGAAAAAAAAAGAAAGAAATATTCATTTGTGCATTTTTAAGGAATGTGTTAGCAGAAACCTTAGGAAATGTCGCCCACGCCCCCTTTGGGAAACGCTAACACTGACCCCGCAAGGAGGCCAAAAGAAGGCAGCAAAAATAGAGGAAGCAATAAAAAAGTGAAAGCCGTTTACAACTGTTGTGCCAAGCCAATTCTACTTTTACGAAATTTGCATTGTGGTCGGATAATAACGGCTTTAAGGTAAATACAATGAAGTCTAAAGCAATATTATTAAGATCGAAAAATAAACCCATTTCAATAAATTACACTCTCTCACTAGGTACGTCATCAATTGAAATAGTCAGCCAGCATAAAACTTTAGGCGTATTTTTTTCCAGACACTACGACGTGGGATTATCATGTAAATTATTTGATAGCTAAACTCTATCGGGTCGTTGGTATTGTTTCTCTTTGCCGCAATGTTTTACCACTCAACATTAACTTAAAATTTATTACGCATTATTTCAATCCCACTTAAGTTATTGTCACCTTGTATGGGCTACTACAACAAAAACAAACCTTAAAAACATACTATTACTACAAAAGAAGATAATACGATATATTGCTGATGTTGCCTGCACAGACCACACAGAACCTTTATTTTTAAAATATCGAATAATTCCGGTTGAACGCATGTATGAGTATCGTTTGTTTTGTTCCATTCGTTCTCTTCCACACTATTTATTGATTTCTTATTCACTATTTCTGAGCTTGTAAGGCATAAAAGGGGTGTCAACATACGCCGCAGAGAAGCATGGGTCCTCCCCTGTTCCCGCACAAACTACAACTTACAAACTTTACATCATTATGCACCACTTGTTTTAAATAAATGCCTCACAGACAACATAAACATATACACGATTAGCAAACGAGACTTGCGCTCTTATATCTTCGTTGTTCCCTAACTTAGTGCTATAATATTTACAATGTTCAAATTTTTAATTTATTTTTTGTTTCATGAAATGTTATGATAGTAGAATGTTGCCCTACCAAGCTGCTGCCAATGTAATAAGGGTCCGAGACCCAGTCAAGCTGTCTCAACAGCTTTTTGTCTGGGACTCCTTCCAGTGTTTCTGAAAAATAAAGCTTTGATTTGATTGATTTGATTTGAACTCCCTGTAACGTCGAATTCGAGCGCAGCTCTTGAGGAGGAGGAGGGAAGGGTACTGAAGGGAGTGTATACCCCTCCTTTCTCCTCCTCCACTCACGGGGCTCACGTGACCTGGGGGTCACATGATCTGGGGGGGGGTCACGTGACCTTATGGTTACGCCGACGGCGACGGCGACGCCGACGCCGCTCAAGTTAGAAACGGGCGCCTAAGAGCTGCGCTCTAAAAGGCCAAGAGTGAAAGTCAGAACAGTAATTTAAGGTTTCTCAAAGGGGGACTTCTGCGACATTTCCCAAAGGTCATGCAAACGCATTCCCTAAGAATTCACCAATGGATCTTCCTTTGATTTTTCTACAGCGCAGCTCTTAGGCGCCCATTGCCGGCTTGAGCGGCGTCGGCGTAACCGCGCGGTGCATTATGGGACTTAGCTCCCATAATGCACCGCGCGAGGCAGGGTCGCGTGACCTCGGGAGGATCACGTGACCCCCGCGCGGTGCATTATGAAAAATGTTCCAAAATGCACCACACGAGGGTCACGTGACCAGAGTCACGTGACCTCACGAGAATCACGTGCCCCCCCCAAGGCACGTGACCCCCTGAGGTCACGTGACCCCTCCCCCTGTGGTCACGTGACCCCCCTGAGGTCGTGACCCCCCCTGAGGCCACGTCACCCCCCTCCCCTCGCATGACCTTTGCCCATACAGAGGAGGAGGAAGGAGGGGTATACCCTCCCCTCAGTACCCTTCCCTCCTTCTCCTCAAGAGCTGCGCTCTAATTCGGCGTTACAGGGAGTTGTGTAAACTGCTTTAATTTTTTCCCACTCGCTTGGTACTGACTGATTTCGCAAACAAGTTCCCACAAAAACGGGACATTTGGCTACCTTCATTAAGACAAAATGACGAGATGGTAAAAATGAGCCCTAAACCGTGACTGCCCTGGCCGAAACGAGACGTCTGGTCACCCTAATTAGAGGGCCACTTTAACGCTGTCACGCTTATTCATTTCGGTCGACAAGGCACAAAGACTTACCTCCACACCGTGGTTCTTGCACACGTTCGTCTCATCATCCTCTGTGCAACAGTTCATCATTGGCAGAGTCAATATCAGAGTATATGTGATGAAACGCTGTGAATATTAAATTAACAGTGATAAATGGTATCACATCATCTACATATAATTCGTTTCATCCTACGATGGACTAAAGGCAAAAGCTACGGAGCGCCAGATCCAATCACGAATCAGTTAGAAATTGTATGGTATTGCGCTTCGATGCGCCTATCGGTGCCCGCGTCTCGGATCACTGATGGGGACGGACGGACAGTGGTTTGAATCGAATGGCACTAAGTGACTCATCAATTTTACATTGCAAAGAAAGCCACGAAATACCAGCTCTTTGCACTGTCGAAGCTATGAACATGATGCAGCGCGTTTTGATTCAGAGCATTATTCGTCCACCCCTTATCAGTGTTAAGCATGTCATAGTTTAGCGTGGAACGCGGTTGGACCTGGCGGACTGTGGCTTTGGCTTTTCGTCCATCGTAGGATCAGACAAGGTATAGCGCAAGAGTGTACAAGCTTGCTCCTGCGAATTCCGGCTCGCGGTCATTTAGCGTCACTATAAGGCTTCTATACACGCACGCATATGACTACCTCGCCGCAATTAGTCAGTGATTGAAAGCCCCGCAGACATTGCGGCTACAGAGATGACATCGAGCTATTAGTAGTATAGCGCTGATGTGTATACGTATCTGCATCATTACAGAGGTAGGTTCAAGTCAGCATTGCATTAGAGCATTTCCTAGTGTCAATTTAGTGCCGCTATGTGTTTGCCTACCAACCTTTATATTGTCACAATGTAAATTAATTTACCGGTTCGAAAATCTATTATCGTACATTATTGGATATTTATGTTGCGCATTAATTCCATAAATATTTTTGGTATCTATTTTGATTTTGCTTCTTTTTTTGTGTTCAAGTCGAGCACGACTGTGGGGTCTATGGGTAAAAGTTCTGAAAATATGACTAAAGGCCCGTTCACGCATTCACTGCAGGCCTAAATCAACATTAGAAAGAGCACTTATGCAACGCTGAATTGAACGTATACCCTGGCGCAGCGCTGTCTCAGCGTTGTATCTCGAGCATAGCCAGAAGTTTGGGCTGAGTCAGCAAGGTCAGCGCTATTTCAAGCGCTGATCGTTATGGCCGAGGTAGCGCTGTGGTTTAGGGTGCGCGGGGTCTTTGAGGACAAAACTTCAGGGTGCGTAACTTCTTATACTTTCACTACATCTGTCTATACATGCTTGATTTCGCATTTGACTGCATCTATATCACATGTCTATAGTGTATCAAATTTAAAATGGCAGCGGTCTGACGCAAGCAATGGAAACGCATGCCATCCTGCTTGGCTTGATAGCCAACCACAGCGATTTGGATATAGCCACATTCTTGAATGCGTCAAGGTCCTTCGTTTTCAAGGTCAGAAAACAACTTTCGAATCCTGACAGGAACGTGGCATATGTTGCAAAGCAAAAAGATATATTTCTTAGCGGTTAGACGTTGTCAGGACAGCTGAGTTTGTCCAGCAGGGGCAGAACATTTTGGGCAACGAACCCAGCAAGTCAATGAGGGCCATTGCCAAACACGTTCAGGTGGCAGATTTCGCTATCAGGCTTGTGGTGCATGATGACCTTGGATTCCAGTTGCACGTAAAAAAATGGTCCGAAACCGCTGCTGCCGCCATGCTGATTCTGGAAGAAACGCGTTAGCATTTTACGCGACGGTCATATATAGAGAGCATGGTGAGTACAGCCTCTCAGCGCTTTTCCGCGGGCTGAACATTCCCGAAGCCCACTTCTCCCTGGTTCAAGCAGATCAGGTCACTCAGCGTGTGCATGAAGGACGAGCGCGCTATGAGCGGAAAAAGACAGAGCCATGTCATTTTCGTGCATGCATGGTTTGCATACGGAGGCGACGACACCGTGCGCTTAAGGCCCGGTTATATGGTTACTGCGCTTCAAGAACGTCGTGGCAGGCTGAAGAACAGAACCGCAGTTCGAGTGAGGCCGCAGGCCTTTAAAGCCGGCGGCAGGAGCTTCCGAGGGCATCCAAAGCGATAACCCATACCCCGGCGGCTTATTTCGAGAGGCTAGATGATATATGAGTCATAGCAACGGCGTCCGAACAAGATTGGCTGGTTATAGAGAGCGACTGCGTGACGTAAGAGCTAGCAACCGAGGTGCACTGGGTAACAGCGTGGATAGGGCGTACTTGGGCCGCCGGCGGGATGCCGCGAAGCGGTGTGTACGGGTGGACCAAGGTGGGTTAATATTTTGAAATGAGCCATCCACAGAATGCCGCTGCGAGGGGGGGGGAGGTTAGCAGGCGCCCCAATGATACACCCGCCGTCCCCCACTGCGCGGCGCCGAAATTGGCGAGGGGGGGGGCATCGCCGGCAATATTCGGTTGCTAGGTATTACGTCGCGCCATTGCTATGCGTCCTATCGCTTAACCTCTCAAAATATGCACCCCGCGGCCATCTATCGGAGCTTGCGAAAGCTATGTCCTATCCAGTTTCTTAGCCAGGCAAAGGTGCTTCCTAGCCACTCGAAGGGACTGGTTGTCGCTAGGCAAATCGTTTGACGAACCCACGTCACTATCCCAGCTGTGGACCATTTTCAATGCTACGTTCGGCAAAACATGCTACAAACAAACAGTACCAAACATGGCCCTCGGCCGTGACCGAACTATGAGAGAGTTTGCCAAAAAATCTGGTTGATCTTCTTCCCCCACTCGGCAATGATACCAGACCAGCACATTTACCAAATCGAAGACGTCGACGAGAATGAACCGAGCAATAAAGAATTCACAGCATGGTAATTGAAGGCAGCGGTCGAGAAAGGAAGAACCAAGAGCATACTCGAACAATATTAAATCAGTGGAAGCATGATCCGCAACTTATCTACGGAAGCCAAAATGAAAGTAATAGGATTCATTAGCACAATATGGAACAAGGGCATGTTACCGGACAGCTGGAAGTCGTCATGGGTGACACCAATCCCCAAGCCGGGAAAGAACAAACGTCACCACTATACACGAGACCCATATCGTTCAATACCGCAATACTGTGTACTGTAAACTAATAGAGAGGATGGTACTCGGCCGAACAAACTGGCTAACGGGAGAAAAAATGAAAGACATTTACAACTCCCTGTAACGCCTAATTAGAGCGCAGCTCTTGAGGAGGAGCAGGGAAGGGTACTAAGGGGAGGGTATACCCCTCCTCCCTTCTTTTCATCCTTCCTGCTACTTCTCCCCTCGTCCTCCTCCTCGTCCACTCCTCCTCCCCTTCCTCCCCTCCTCCTCCTTCACCTCCTCCTCCTCCTCCTCCTCCTCTTCCCTTCTCTTCCCCCTCCTCCCTCTTCCTCCTCCTCCCCCGCTTCCTCCTCTTCCCCTCCCCCCTCGTCCTCGTCCCCCTCCTCCTCCCCACGCATTGCATAATGGGAAATGTCCCATAATGCACTGCGCGGTTACGCCGACGGCGACAGCGACCCCGACGCCGCTCAAGCCGGGAACGGGCGCCTAAGAGCTGCGCTCTAAAAGAAATCTTTCATCCGGCACAAACCGGTTTTAGAAAACACCTTGGGGCTCGCCACAGACTTTTATTAATTCACTCCGGAGTCCTTAAAGGAGCTGTGCAACGATATTCAGTTGGAATGTTTTTCACTTTACACGAGCTTACTGGCACTGGTGGGACTGAAGGATACTCGCACGCAACGCTGCCGGCGAAGAAACTCCTTTGTTGCGGTGTAATTTCAAGCACAAAAGCGATCATTTTCATTCAATCTCTCCTTTGCAAAATTTGATGACGTAACGTGGGGATCGCAGTACTCCCCAATGATGATATTTGAATGCGGTTCATAGATTGGACCCGAGCATTGCGTGGGCACTCGATTTGGGCTCGTGATAATTACTAGCTCGAGAAGCATTCGGGTAGTGGCCCATGTCCAATTGCTGCAACGACGACAATTACCGAGCCATAACAATGTCTGGAACTCAGCGCGTGTCCTGTGCTTCGCCAACACCAGCGCGTGGCTATGATCAACATTGGCGGCATATAATCGGCTCCAGATCACGTGGCCGCTTGTTCTGGCGGCGAGTTGAGGGGTGAACACTGCTCGTTTTCTTCAATTTTTTTTGGGACTTCTATTGCGTGGGGTGAAAAACGAACGCGTGTTTCATAGGTCATTAACGTCAGGGATCCCGTTCTAAGCGGTATTTGCGCAAAGTACAAAAATTGTTGCATCGCCCCTTTAAAGGAGCTGTGCAACAGTTTCAGTGCTTTGCTTAAATAATTTGGGAGTTGGTGCCTCGACCTTTCTGAAACAAAGAACAAGAAACCGCTTTTGCCTGCATGCCCTAGTTTTTTCTTTTTTCTTTTTTAAATGGACGAAGATTGAGGTTTTCAGCGCCTCTCAACTCCTTCACTAACTTCCGAGTCACGTGCGCTGTGACGTCAATGGGGAAGGCGCGGGGATCCGGTGAAGCTCTCTCCCTAGAGCCATCAGTGAGAAGCAAGAACTCATCCGCTCGCGACCGCGTGACCACGTGCTGGCAGGCGCAGCGCGAACAATATGATGAAAGGAGGAAAGTCTCATCCGGGTCCGGCCATACCCGTCCGGCTCTGTCCCCTCCCCCTCCGGGTTCTGGCGGCTGTTCGCGGTAGCAGATAGAGCTGACGGCTTTGTGGACCTAGGATAGATGGCGCCACTAAAACTCCGTATACTAAAAGTTTTGTCGATGATACCAGGTTTTTTAACGACAAGATTTATAGAAAAGTTACCTTTTATCGAGCAGGTATTCGCACAACTTGCTACCTTATTACAAGTTCCCCATCATGGGCGTACCAACCGGGGGGCAAGGGGCGCTTGCCCCCCAGTTTTCAGAGTGGGGGGGCAAGGGGGGGGTCTGGTTTGCCCCCACTCAAAAACAAGTTGGTACGCCACTGTTCCCCATTGACGTCACGCCGCATGTTTCTCATGGCCGCCGCTCGCGGCTGCAGGTCGGGGAATATTCTAATTTTTGCCTCGCGATTACGCGGCGGAATCGCAACATTTCGAAGGAAGGAGGTGTGTTTTCTGTCCTTTGTGACAAGATGAACAATGTCAAAAGTAGAAGACGCCAATTCTTTCAACGTTAAAATCGTTGCATAGCTCCTTTAAATACCCGGCAAAGCACTATCAAGTTATTATACCGGTGGCAGTTGACATCTGCAGAGCCGTATATGGGGAGAGTTTAGCCAGTCTATAATCTCGCCGCCGTAACGTCTCCCTCCCGAGTGAGCCAATCGGCCCGCGGTGCAGAGCGAGAGGCGTGAGGCGTGAAGTCCCGGTTACTCCCAGCTGAGCGGGGAGGGCCGCCATTTTCATTCATTCTCCCGGCGGAATGCATGGGATCAACATCCAAATTTTCGTTCTTTCCTTTTTATTTGGCAGGCTTTGGCAAGGAAATGATAGAGTGTTATACCTGGGTGGCTTAACAAGCTATCAAATGAAGTTTTTCCACGTTTAAACGCAAACTTTGAGTCAGGCGAAAAAGAAATAAGCCCGTAGCAGACGACGCGTAGCTTCAACAGTGCTCGGCGCCGACAGCGTTGCATCGAAATGGCGGTCGTCTCCTCTTTGCTCCCTTCTTTCTCTCGCTCTTTCGGCATTCTCCTCCCTTTCCTTGACTTTTCCCTCTCCAGCGCCTTCGTTGCCACATCCACTGGGCAGACTCTCCCAATATACGGCGCTGGACACCAGAAAGGCCCACAATTCGCTCCTTACCAACCCATCTTAACAGCCTCAAAGCCCAAAGAACACATGGTAAGCCACGGAACTTTGTAAAAACTTTTCTTAAGGTGCAACCCCACTGTGCATGACGTTTTGGTGTTTTTTGACGGCTTATAACTTTCTTTTTTATGTATCTTACAATTATAAAGTAAATGTCAAAATAAAGAGCTGCTTTTCAACAATACTTTAATGTCTCGATATTACGGTTATTTTTAGTTGTTAGTTAATTATTCAGCTTTTAATAGATCACAGTCTCTAATATTGAAAAATTTATTTCTCGAGTTGTAACGTCCCATTGTCCACGATTTTTTACCTGAGCGTTTGGTTGGATGTAATAAATTAAAAAAGTAAGCAACAAACTGTACAGATAATGTACATTTTAAAATAAAAAATAAAGTTTAAAAATGGTACTATTTTATGCCGCTATAAAAACTGAATCACGTCAGGTAATCAAAAAAACGAGACATTAAATTATAAAGCATCCTTCGATATTAGATTTTACAGAACTTCCATATTGATATATTACACGTTAAGAATGTTATAAGACCTCAAACTTTTCCTATTCAGTTACGGCAAGTTGTAGTTTCTTAATATAAAATACAGATGGCGACACGTGTTCAAGAACAGTTTTATGTGCATTTTCCGTCGTGTGCCGCTTGGAACGCCACGTGAAAGACAGAAAAAGCGCCAGATGTCAGGGTGTCAGGTGCCTGGATGCCCGCAGTGAGCGAGCCAGAGATGTCAGAACAACAAGCGCGAGGCTGCGGGTGCAGAACAGCTGCCTTTGCGCGCGTTCTACTGTGCGTCGGTATTAGCGGCGAGATGTTTTGGTGGCGCCCTCCTATGGTTCCCCCTTGTGACGTCATTACCTTGCAAACAACAAGTTCGATGGTGTGTGTTATTAGCATGGTGGAAGCTTGAAATCATTGCGCTCTCAAAGGAACACTGCCAACACCGTCAAAATTAAAGTTCTTTCATTCCTCTTATTTCCGTCGATGATAAATCCCTTTCCGACGTCACAGTCAGCGTTCGGCCAATCGTGGAAGGCCGACCACAGCGACGCTTTCGGTCGCGCACGTCGCCAATACATACCCGACGCGATTCAAATGAAATGGGCACCATGAAATGCGTTCCTGCCATTTGAGATTCCGCCACGTATGCGAAAACATTCTAATGTTTCTATCACTTGCAAAAATCATTTTGCATAATCAAACTATGCTTGTCGGAATGGTTTGACTATATTTTGTTTCAAAAACCGCCCCGGTGGCTCGTAAGGTGGCAATACATATTGTAGCGATGCGCTCCCGCTGGGACCGCCAGAGGTTTTTCTACTAGGCGTGTTCATCTGAAGTTTACGAACACCGGGAAAACCGAGAGGCTATCAGTTTGGAAAAAGAAGAAGAAGGACCAACTCGGGCACGAGAGAAACGAGGGGCCCGAGCACAGAAGGAACGACGGGATCCACGAGCCAGGGAGCTGACCCGCGCCGGTCCCGGATTTAGACTCTTGCGGTTAAGTAAAAATGTTTAGTTACGTTTCACAACTGTTTTGACCCGTTACTTGACCCGTACGCGGTGAGAACAGTTAGGAACACTACAGTGGTGACCCGGTTTTGAAGAAAACGCAACAGTCTCAAGCCCCATCATGTCGCACGCCGACGGTTCCTCATCCAACAGCGGCATCTCGGCAGTCACGCTCAAGCTACCACCCTTCTGGCCGGCGGACCCACAGCTGTGGTTTGTGCAGGTCGAGTCCCAGTTTGCGACTCGGCGTATTACATCAGATATGACCAAGTTTCATCATGTGGTGTCCAGCCTGTCTCCGGATATCGCCACAGAGGTGCGGGACCTACTACTCCAACCACCAGCAGAGAACGCCTATGACACATTAAAGGCTCAGCTTATCCGCCGGACAGGCGCATCGGAACAGAAACGCCTCCAGCAACTTTTGACCGCCGAAGAACTCGGTGACCGGACCCCTACGCAACTGCTGCGTCGAATGGAACAGCTCCTCGGGGACAAGGCGACCACCATCGACGCCTCGCTTCTCCGGGAGCTATTTCTGCAGCGGTTGCCAAAGAACGTGCGAATGGTAATCGCATCGGCAGGAGACATCGACCTTGTCCGAATTGCCGAGCTCGCCGATAGCATCATGGAGATCTCGGCAGCATCACCGCAGGTATCAACAGTTCATGCCCAAAGCATCCCGGAAGAGGTACGTGAACTCCGGGCAGAGGTTTCTCGCCTCGCCGACATGGTGGCGCAGATGCAAGCTTCCCGCGGCCGCAGCGCATCACTAAGGCGCCCTCGACGCCAGTCTCGCTCCTCGTCACGCGCGAGATCAGGCGAGTGCTGGTATCATCAACGGTTCGGCGCGGCAGCTCGCAAATGTGAACCCCCATGCTCGAAGTCGGAAAACCCGAGGGCGGAGCACTAACGGCGGCAAGCGCTCCAGGCGATCAAGACAGCCGTCGATCATTGTTTTTTCTGGCGGACCGCACCACCGGTGTACGCTTCCTTGTGGACACCGGTGCAGAAGTTAGTGTGGTTCCAGCAACTGCTGAAGATCGCCGGCATCCCAGCACGTCGCAGCTCCGGGCCGTCAACGACACGGCCATTCCAACGTACGGTGAGCGTTCACTGACTCTTGATCTCGGACTGCGGCGAACCTTCCGCTGGGTGTTTGTTTGTGCGGCAATCCCACACGCCATAATCGGAGCCGATTTTCTGACGCGGTTCGGGTTGTTGGTGGACCTCAAGGGAAGGCGTCTTCGAGACGTAGTGACAAGTATGTCAATACAAGGCATCGCATCCTCCCTGCAGTCCATCAGCCCCACGTTCGCGTTTCCACCTGATGAATCACAGTACGCCAAGCTGCTCGGCAAGTTTCCGGAGCTGACGCGTGTTGGACCCGACGAGCGCCCCATCAAACATACCGTGACGCACCACATCGAGACGTCAGGGGCCCCGGTTCACGCACGTCCACGCCGACTGCCACCAGACAAGCTACGCATCGCCCGACACGAGTTTGAGCATATGCTTGAGCTGGGCATTGTCCGACCGTCCGAGAGCTCCTGGTCGTCACCCCTTCACATGGTGCCCAAGTCCACACCCGGGGACTGGCGCCCGTGTGGAGATTACAGAGCTCTCAACCGGATCACATCTGGAGACCGGTACCCGATACCACATATGCACGATTTTACGGCATCGCTCGACGGCGCTACCATTTTCTCTAAGATTGACTTGGTACGCGCCTACCATCAAATTCCAGTGGAGCCCTCAGACATTCCGAAGACGGCAATAACAACGCCCTTCGGTTTGTTCGAGTTCGTGCGTATGCCGTTTGGACTTAAAAACGCGGCACAAACATTCCAACGTTTTATGGACCAGGTGTTACGGGGCCTGCCATACTGTTTCGTCTACATCGACGATATACTCGTGGCAAGCTCCTCTACAGACGAACACATGGAACACCTCCGAACAGTGCTTACTCGCCTCGCTGAGTATGGAATCGTCATCAATGCGGCCAAGTGCGTATTTGGCAGGTCGGAGCTAGACTTCCTGGGACACACAATCAGCTCTTTGGGTAGCCGCCCCCTCAACATCAAGGTACAAGCCATTCAAGAATTCCCAAAGCCCACAACAAAGAAACAACTCCGGGAGTTTCTTGGTATGATAAACTTTTATCGTCGTTTTCTCCCGGGTTGCGCTGAGAAGCTCCAGCCACTGCATCGGATGCTCTCAGGCGTGAGTAGTTCCACAACGGAGCTAACGTGGGATGAGGCCACTACATCGGCATTTGACCGCGCCCGACAGCTGCTCGCCAACAGCACCATGCTTGCGCACCCGAAGGAAGCCGCCCCACTTTCTGTGGTCACCGACGCGTCGGATATCGCTGTCGGCGCAGTGCTACAACAGAAAGTAAACGGAGAGTGGCAACCACTTGCTTTTTTCTCTCGCAAACTAACGCCCACCGAACAACGGTACAGCACCTTCGGCCGTGAACTACTCGGTGTGTACCTGGCTTTACGGCATTTCAGACATTTCGTGGAAGGTCGCCAATTTTTTGTGCTGACAGATCACAAGCCCCTTGTCCACGCCTTTAAATCTCTGAGACCCGACGGTGGCAGTCACTCCCAGAGGGAACTTCGGCAAATGTCCTGCATTTCCGAATATACCGCAGACATCCGTCACATCCAGGGTGCCGACAACGTTGTCGCGGACACTCTATCACGGATAGGCGTTTGCACCGTTGATTCTCTGGCAGCCATCGACTTCGACAGATTGGCCGAGGTACAACGCGGTGATGCACAACTGCGGGAACTCCAAGCATCACCCGGTAGGCTCGTCTTCCGAGAGGTTCCCCTTCCCATGTGTCCTGTGAATCTCATCTGCGACACTTCGACGGAATCGCCGCGCCCATTTGTGCCCGCACAGTTTCGTCGCCAGATTTTTGACTCCCTTCATGGATTGTCACATCCCGGCATCAAGGCCACACAACACCTTTTAACATCCCGTTTTGTGTGGCCTAATATCAACAAGGACGTACGCCAGTGGGCACGCACCTGTTTACAGTGTCAGCGCTCTAAAGTTCATCGACACACAGTAACACCATTGGGCTCGTTTGATCTGCCTGGGGCCCGTTTCGACAACATACACATCGACATCGTTGGACCGCTGCCACCATCCCAGGGACAAACCTATCTATTAACGTGCGTCGATCGTTACACACGCTGGCCAGAAGCAATTCCGCTACCCGATATTACTGCGGAGACAGTGGCACGCGCGGTTGTTGCGCACTGGATTTCAAGATTCGGCACGCCCTCCACCATCACAACTGACAGGGGCCGGCAGTTCGAATCTAATCTCTTCTCCAGCCTCATGACACTGTTGGGATCGAGAAGAATCCGAACGACCGCGTATCACCCCGCCAGCAACGGTATGGTGGAGCGTTTCCACCGCCAACTCAAGGCGGCCCTCAAAGCACACCAGTGTCAGGACTGGGTGGCGGTGCTGCCACTCGTGCTTCTCGGCATACGCACTGCACTTAAAAGTGATATCGGTTGCAGCGTAGCTGAGCTGGTTTACGGAACCACTCTCCGGCTGCCAGGTGAATTTTTTGTATCGACACCAGCCGATACCTGTCCGGACCCCGGGAGTTATGCCGCCAAACTACGAGAGGCCATGAAGCAGATCCGCGCCACGGCACCTCGCCAAGCTCGAGGCCCGTCGGCTTTCATCAGCGACGACTTGGCGACCGGCACTCATGTTTTCTTGCGACATGACGCAGTGAGGAAGCCTCTTCAACCACCCTACGATGGCCCGTACAAGGTGCTACGAAGAACGTCCAAGACCATGACTTTGGACATTTGCGGACGGCAGGAGATTGTAACTTTGGATCGGGTGAAGCCAGCTCATTTAGACATTGCTCCACCTGATACATCCCCAAAGGTGGTGGATTTGGATCAACCGGGAACGTCGTCAACAGCTACGTCGACCTCACAGGACCACCCATCCTTTAAATCTTCGATAGACCGTTCACACTCCGTTTCCTTGAAACCAGTACAACCACATACTACGACACGGTCGGGACGACACGTTTACTGGCCAGTGCGTTTCGACAGCGAAGACCTAACAACGAAAGCCACTACTCGCCGTTGTACATCACCCACAAATTTTCCCCACGCAGTCATGGGACGTCGCTGAAGAATCGTTCGTCTCCTCACTGGAGGGGGAGTATGTAGCGATGCGCTCCCGCTGGGACCGCCAGAGGTTTTTCTACTAGGCGTGTTCATCTGAAGTTTACGAACACCGGGAAAACCGAGAGGCTATCAGTTTGGAAAAAGAAGAAGAAGGACCAACTCGGGCACGAGAGAAACGAGGGGCCCGAGCACAGAAGGAACGACGGGATCCACGAGCCAGGGAGCTGACCCGCGCCGGTCCCGGATTTAGACTCTTGCGGTTAAGTAAAAATGTTTAGTTACGTTTCACAACTGTTTTGACCCGTTACTTGACCCGTACGCGGTGAGAACAGTTAGGAACACTACAGTCAGTTACTACACTACTACACTACTACTACACTACTACTACACTACTACTACACAGTTACTACACTACACTATAAAAACTGAATCACGTCAGCTAATCAAAAAAAAACGAGACATTAAATTATGAAGCATCCTTCGATATTACATTTTACAGAACTTCCATATTGATATATTACACGTTAAGAATGTTATAAGACCTCAAACTTTTCCCATTCAGTTACGGCAAGTTGTAGTTTCTTAATATAAAATACAGATGGCGACACGTGTTCAAGAACAGCTTTATGTGCATTTTCCGTCGTGTGCCGCTTGGAACGCCACGTGAAAGACAGAAAAAGCACCAGATCTCAGGGTGTCAGGTGCCTGGATGCCCGCAGTGAGCGAGCCAGAGATGTCAGAACAACAAGCGCGAGGCTGCGGGTGCAGAACAGCTACCTTTGCGCGCGTTCTACTGTGCGTCGGTATACATACCCGACGCGATTCAAATGAAATGGGCACCATGAAATGCGTTCTGCCATTTGAGATTCCGCCACGTATGCGAAAACATTTTAATGTTTCTATCACTTGCAAAAATCATTTTCGCAATCAAACTATGCTTGTCGGAATGGTTTGACTATATTTTGTTTCAAAAACCGCCTCGGTGGCTCTTAAGGTGGCAATACATATTAAAACAAAGCACAAAGCATTAAATCGTCTCAGTGTCTCTGAGCCAACGCGCTGGCCTATGAGTCCATATCTGTCGGGTTTAAATATCGGCCGAGGTGCCCGCAATCCGACGGAGGCCAATCTGAGATTTCGGTTGCACGTCAAATGATCTCCAGTTAGTCAAACTAAACCCGCTATTCTTTTTTTAATTTTTATTGGGGCGTGTTAAGTGATTTTTGTTTGTTTGACTTGTGAAACCCTAAGATCTAAATATTCGCTTTGCTTTACCTTAGTTCGGAGCGCAGCCAACGCTACGGGCTGATGAAGCCTCTGAAGCAGCGCCAAGAGCGCGAGGTTAAGCTGTTCGTCCTCTTTCTGTGCCTATGCGGTCGGGCTAAACTAGGGTGCCTTCATGTGCGCTTTGCTTGGGGTGATGACATCTGGCCATTTTGTTTCCAATTCTACTTTCTATATTTTGTTCTGAAGCACGTGAAAGAGCGTGTCCCTGCACGCGCTCGTGGCGCTGACTGTGCTACGGCGACATTTTGTTTCCGGCGATTTCTTTGTATTTTCTCGGTGAGCGCGTGCTGTCGGCATCGGGTACTACAAAGGGTGGCATCACCCTAAACAGAAGGCCATTGAGGCACGCTAGGCTAAACTAGAGGCACTAAATAAGCTACGCTTCATACACATCTTGGTGTTTAAAATGATGGTTGTCAGGTATCTGAAGCTTTATCTGAAATCACAGGAAACGCTTTTCCGTCCTCCACAAATGATTAAACAGTTCGCGACAAAGCAAAGCAATATTACGTGAGCTTCCTGACACCGCACTTTTGAATCACGACGATCGGCAGTTGCATTTGATTTGTTACTAACCACCAAGATGGCGGCGCCCACAACAATATCTGGGGAAAAGTGCCGATACTCTAAGCGTAGCTCATTTAGCTCACAGGCTAAACCAAGTGCGGCGGGGGATCGTTGGCCGAGTGTGGTGGCACCGCAGATCAGAGCACGTGGAGAAATGCTCGAGCGCAAGCTCCGTTCAAAGCACGGAGCTCACGCTGCAGAACCTGTAGGTTCTGCAGCGTGTTTGCGTTGTGTTTGCGTTGGTGTCTCAAGTATCCTCAAATGTGCCAGTGCATGAGGCACGTCTCTCGAGCGGCCCTTGGAGGCAGATGGCGGCCCAGCACTAAAATTACTGGTCCTTGAAAGCGAATGGCGGCGGAGCACCCACTCGTGGCACGTGTCTTGCGGGTTTCCACAACAATGGTTGGCGGTACTTGTAAAAAACGCCTTTATCAAGGGGCTTTAGCAGGGACCCTGAGTTCAGTCGCCCATCTGCATCATACCGTCGTGCGATCGTGTACCACATATACTGCGTAATGCACCTTAAAGATCCCGAGCTAACAGTTGTACTGCACTTTTTGTAATCGTCAACGGGGTAATAATGTCGCCCTACGAAACTGCTGCTCTCTAAAGAACTAACAACTAATTTTGAATGCGCCGTTAGATTGCATTCTTAATGAGTGTTCACGTGCTCGCGTTCTTTTTTTAGGGGCGACAGCTCCGATTAGCGGGCTCACTGCCATGTCCTGTGTGTCCGTCCGCACGTCGCCGGGCAGTCGGTTGACTCGTGCTTCTAGCTCGTGAGGATCACGTGCCTCACAGAGCACGTGAGCAACAGTGACTCACGATGCTCGACTGCAGAGGTAAAAAAAAGAATTGTAAAGGAAGAGCATGAAAAAAATTATGAAAAAAGAAAAAGAAGTAAAAAAGAGTGAGGGGTTTTGAGATGCCATCGTCCATCTGTCTGCGTAGTAAAGAAGACAGAAGAAAACCACACAGTCATCCTACTGCCATGAATGAAAAGGACCGAAAAGCTCGGCATGCAGCGCCTCAGCGTCTACGTAGACAGCAAGCTGCTCCGAAGACCAGGGCGCGAGAAGCTGCTGCACAGCGTCAAAAGCGCCAAGCGGACCTCTGAGGTGAGAGCTCGAGAAGCGGCGGCAATAGCGTCACGCCGACAGCAAGCAGCAATGACCTACTGACTAAAATCAGTATCATCAGCGCCATCCCGAGCTTGCGCCCTCAATCAGACATCCTTCACCACGTGTGAAATGCGGTCATTCTTGTTCTTTTTTTTGTCTACATCCTTTGATTATGCGGCTCTCACATGTGATGAAACAGACTATAGATGTCGGACTTCTGGAAAAATATTACATACCTAAGAAAATGGCACGTGCACGCAAAAGACAAAATCGCACATAATAAAAATAATTGAAATACTAGAATTGATTATAATTGTGTTTTCAAAGTTTTGAGCGCACCAAAACCTATAGACGCTTTACACACGCGCCAGACTGAGCCGCCATAGCCGACCTTCTCTTGTTTTACCGAGATACCGAGCCACTAAAATTGGGGTGGACGAGCCTCCACAATGACCAATGCTGGGGAGAAAGACAGACTAAAATCAAAGATGGCAATAACCTGGCCTGCTATGGCAATAATCAAGTGAAGTAAACGTAATAAGGGAAACAAAAACTGAAGGTCAGTTATGGCGGCACCCATGCACAGCTGCTGCAAAGCGTCTATAAAAGCGATCTCGATGCTTTGGATGGTGCGCTTGTTCACTGGAAGTGTAGTTCAGGGCAGTATGCTCGCACTTGTATGTTCCGCTTCGCTCGCACGATGAAACCAAATAAATTACTTGTAATGTACCTATACTTCGTGTCACCCCATGATGGACTAAAGGTAAAAGCTACGGGTCACCAGATCCAATCACAAGCCACTTAGAAATTGTGTGGTATTTCGCTTCGATGCACGTGTCGGTGCCTCTGTCTATAGAACACTAATGTGTATGGGTGGACAGTGGTTCGAATTGAACAGCACTGAGTGACTCATCAATTTTACATCGCAAAGAAAGCCACGACATACAGACTCTTTGCAGTGTCGAAGCTATCGAAATGATGCAGCGCTTTTTGGTTCGGAGCATTATTCGTTCACCCGTATTCAATGTTAAGCATGTCATAGTTTAGCGTGTAACGTGATTGGACCTGGCGGCCCGTGGCTTTGGCCTTTAGTCCATCGTAGGATGAGACAAAGTATAGTGAAACAAAGCTTACCTTCTGTATATGTGCAATGCCCGCCGTTTTCGCGTGATTACACGCTTGTTTATCATTATTGTTTTCGTTTCCCACTGCGATTCATTTTGTGCTCTTTTGTGTGTTACATGCATTAGAGACCAAGGTAACCCATCTATTTCGCGGATTGTAAAAAAACCTATGCAACTTGCCACGTGTGCCACAATCAATACAAAATATTCTAAGTTTCACATCTGACCGCTTGCCTCAGTAAACATTGTTATTTGTCAAGAACAATTGCGATTATGAAATCACGTGGGAAAATCTCGTTCTAAGTACGCGACCGTTGGCAGGCAGTGAATACTCATAGTCGGCACCGAGATGATTGACAGGTGAAGTTTTTCTATCAACCTAGAGTTAGAATAGTTTCCTTCTTTTTGTTGTAAGCAAACAGGAGACAGCTTACACCAAATCTGAGGGCAATAGAGTACTATGAGCATTCAAAAATAACGGCCTGAGCAGTATATATGTGTACAAGCTTTAGCTTTTGATGCACCCTTAACTTTCGATACGCTCAACGCTAGTGTAAAATGTTTCATTCTTCATCAGCGTACCATGTGCGTGCTTACACTATATTTTATACAACGTCAAACTCTATCCGTTTGCATCTTTGTTTATTTATGCACACTCACTACTTGCGCGCATAAATCACGAAATTAAAACTGGTACAGGATGTCACAAAAAAATTTACAGGGTTCTTTTTTTACCGCAAAAATAAACTACGCATCGCCTAACGCTCACTCTCCGCGCCAAAGGTAGCGCTAGGTCACAACCATATGCCAAAGTTTCATCCCGAACGGACACCTTATTCAAAAGTTATAAGCGGTTTCCGAAAATTTCAGTGGGAAAATGGAGCCCATTTTTGCCCGTTTCCGGTTTCTGGTGGGTTTCATGTATTCGAAAACCCCGTCGGCCGCCATTTTCCCATTGAACTTTTCAGAAAATTACTTATAAATTTCGAATAAGGTATCGGATTGGGCTGAAACTTCATCTGTTTGTGACCTCTAGCGCTACCTTTGGGCGGAGAATGAGCGTTCAGCGAATACCTAATTTATTCTTGCAATAAAAACAAAACAAAAAAAGAACGTAATTTTTTGTGACACTCTGTACATTGTTTAAACTATGTGCAAAAGCTATCCACAGACCCAGAATTATTGCCTGGCTATTCATTGCATTTATCACTGGATCGTGCTGTAAGTTAATTGTTAACCTCGGCATTTTTTTTATGACTCCCGCACCAGTCCTACTTTGGGTTGACCAAACTCAACATCAAAACCAGTGTCATTTTTTGTGTTTCCCAGTCTCGTGGTTTTGGACATAATAAACACCCAGCTACCTAAATGAGACACCAGACCGCCAGAAAATAGTTCATTTGTTTTGATTTTTGGTAGTTAATTCCTCAAGCTAGAATTTCGGAAACCCAAGCCTATCACGCCATTACGTTTTCCACCCCAAAGAGCCAAACACATGCGCGACAAAAGGGTCGGCCCGTCATGTTGCCACCCGCAGAGCCGAGAAACCAAGGCTGGGTCACGGACTTGTAGAAGCTTCGCGTTCATTCTTGCACCAGACGTAACTTTTGCCCTGCTTTCGTGTTCTCGAAAGTGCCAGTTCATCCTCGCCCCGAGCGCGCGGCTCAAACCTTTTTGACGAACTTTCGAGATAGTGACGCACTGTAGATAAGCAGCTGCCCGTGACCTTGTCGAGTCACTCTCGCTCTCGCTCTCTGTCGCTGCCGAATCGCCGGCTACTTTTCTGCTGCTTGGACGCTCTTTCTCTTTACTTATTCTGTTTGGCTCAAGTTCGCCGATTAAACCTTTATTTTTCAGTTCACTGTTCGTCCTCTCGTCACCTTCATTCGTGACAATATGAATCTGATCACATTGAAATATGTGTAATTGGCCTCTGAAATCTTCGATAACGGCGCACAAGCAATTTTATATTTTTCAACGCGTCGGTGGTTTTGTTGTGCATGTGCCTCGCCGTTTGGCTCGGGACGACTTTTCGCCTTTTGTTCTGCCCACATTTGCTGGAGATGTGAGCTCGAGCGTAGGCAACTGGCCCCCTTGCACGAGAACTGGCGCAACCGTGCGCGTTCCAAAGAAAGCTCGTGCAGAGAAAAAGGGCAAGGGACCAGGGATGTCTATACTTCGTTTCAGCTTGGGTCCAGACGCAGCCGATGCTACAAGCACGAGCGTGTGGCCCTGAACAGTGCCGTGTACTGCACGAGCGCGCGTGCTTGGCAGGGACGCTGGAAGCCCGGAGCTCGCGCTTGTAGCATCGGCTGCGTCTGGGCCCAAGCTGAAAGCGAAGTATAGTTCAGGATATAGAAAAATACCCCACTAAAGCCCCTTCATAAAGGCCTTTTTTTACAAGTACCGCCAACCATTGTTTTGGAAACGCGCGAGACACGTGCCGCGAGCGCGAGCTCCGCCGCCATTCGCTTCCAAGGGCCGCTCATTTCAGTGCTGCGCCGCCATTTGCTTCCAAGGGCCGCTCGAGACACGGGTTTCGTGCGCTCGCGCGTTTGACGCTACTTGCAAGACACGTAAACACATCGAGGGGCTTTATACCCCACTGTATCGAAGCGCCACCACACACGATTTCTCGCATTGATGTACAGTCCTGGAAGGCGATCCCACCGCCATCTGTTGGTTCAGAATCACACTAACCAAGGGTCGGGTTGCACCTTAAAGATAGAAAATACGCAATTATAGTAGGCCGACACCTCAGCTTCATAAAGTCCAACGACATAGGTTGACCACAAGGATCGGCATAATCACCGACCTTGTTCAACCTTATAATGGCTCACCTACTGTGGGAACTCAAGGAAATGCAGGGGCTACATTATACGGTATATGCAGATGATATTGTAATAGGAACGAACATGTGCTACCCAACTCTCCACGGGAGGGCAGTGGCGCCATCCCGTGGCGACGTTGCGAACTTCGAATACGTGTGCTCCAGACCAGTCCAAGGTCAGCGCGCTGTACAAGGGCAGTAATGCTAAGGCAATCAAATACAAAGGCTTATGTAAAAAACAAATCAAAACAAAAAGAACGATGAACAAACAGGAAAACCATGTCATACGGTCCAAGCGCTTGTTGGTCAAGCTCAACCTAACACCCTAAACAACCGGGCGTGATTTTTTTGTTATTTTCCGACGAGAAGAATTTGGATTATGACCAAAATGTCGACAGGAGGAATGACAGATGGCTCTGTGCGAGCCCCAATGAGGTCCCTACGGTCATGTTGACAGTTTCCGTCATCTGTGATAATCCTAGCCGTCGTGAGCAACGAGGGTCACGTCATGCCGCCGCACATTATTTACAAAAAGGCTTTAGTGTCAGATGCCTACATCGATACGCTGGACACTGTAGTCAAGTCAAATCTTGGAGAAAGGGATGAGCCAGGAAAGGCCGTACATTTTTTTTACAGGACCCTGCTCCATGCCACATGGTAACGCGACCCAAGATTGGCTGGCTGACAACCTTCACGATCACGTCACCCCCAACATGATATCAACAAGCAACCCCACAACATGAAAAATTCGTTAAAGGCTCCCATTGTGGATGCTATGGCACATCAACGAGGACCATATGATCAGGACAGGCAGCCGATTTAGAAGGTGCATCGAGTCAGTCATTGCCGCTAAACGTGGTTTTATCGAATGAAGTTCGAGAACACGGATAGAAAACAGTATCTGTACCATATTCTGAAAAAAATGTGTTAATATTTCATTTGAAACATTTTTTTTTCTGTAACCGTCATTATGTTTTAAATACCTCGCGCACCCTATATGTGAACAGACCTGAAATGTAAAACAAGTTACTCAGGAACTTCCTATAGTTTTTCCTTCTGTTTCCTACAGATAACTAGAAGTCTAGAGGATTTTATTTGCTGGTTTCAGTATAAACTATGTTTTTTTTTAACCGACTCTTCTAATGCATAGCACACGTGCTTCTTAAAATTTATTTATACTGTTAGCCCTTTTGGGGCTCTTGCAGTAGTTTGTTTTATAGAAACTTTTTATTACGTTCCCACTGATATGACTCTTAAAATGTGCTGGTAAAAATGAATAAAAAAAGGAACCCTTTTTTCGACATTAATTATATTTTGTCAGTTTTATTTCCAGCACACTCTTAAGGTTAAGTGCCGTGTTTCCGACAGCAATCCTCTAGCGTATCTCACACTATGCATTCCGCCCCTACTTTTCTTCATTGTATATAGATGTCCAAACAATAAAAATAAAACATTACTTACAACGACCATTGACATCAGCGACATATCCGGCGATCGTCTGCTCAAAATGCTGCTTGACAGTGAAAAGCCAAAACGCCGAGTGCGAGCCTAATTCATTTCGACTGTAATATAACGACATTTCACAACAGGTGTTATCTGAAAGCGAAATTCGTGCGCATTTAATGAGGTTGCGGCCATTGTGGAAAGCTCGTGTTTACGACCAACTTGAATAAACGGTACGATGTTCATAGGGGCCACCCCATTCACACGGCCAGCGTAAAGGTACCTTTAACATAAGTCCCTTTGCCATCGGCGAATCAGTCCGCTTTCTTGAGTCGCGAGCACTTGTCACGCGCGGAGGATCACGTGACTGATTCGCCGCTGACCATAAAGGTCCCTTAGCTAAAGATACCTTTACGACCATGTGAATGGGATATAAGATGAAAGCCCATGAATAAATTGCACGCTTCGCGCTTCTTCAAAACTACCGACAACCTCTGCGGGAACACGCAAGACACGCTCCACGATCGAGTGCTGCGTTGCCATTTGCTTCAAATCCCTCACAAGACATGGGTCTCGTGCATTTTACGCTATACTCTTTTTCACCTTATGATGTACCGCAGGAAAGGCTACAAGCGCGAGCTCCTTGCTCTAGGGCAGATCTCGGCGGCACAACCTCTCGTGCACTAAGGGCAGCTGGTAACGCTTTGAGCTCGCGCTTCTAGCCTTCGCTGCGGTACAACATAAGGTGAAACGGAGTATACTTGTAAGACAAACACATCGAACACACAAACACACCTAGGACGTTTCGTAAGGCCTAGCCTGTGCTATTGGCGACGTGAGCGATCGAAAGCGTCGCTGTGGTCGGCCTGCCACGATTGGCCGAATGCTGACAATGACGTCAGCAAAGGATTTCTCATTGACGGAAATAAGAGGAATGTAAGAACTTCAATTTTGACAGTGTTGGCAGTGTTGCTTTGAGAGCGCTATGATTTCAGGCTTTCACCATGCCCATTATAAACACCATCGAATTTGTTGTTCACAAGGTAATGACGTCACGAAAGGTAACCGAACGAGGGCGCCACCGAAACATCTCGCTGCTAATACTCTGTTTCACCTTGTGTTGTACCGCAGGAAAGGCTACAAGCGCGAGCTCCTTGCTCTAGGGCACATCACGGCGGCACAAGCTCTCGTTCACCAAGGGCAGCTGCCAACGCTACGAGCTCGCGCTTCTAGCCTTCGGTGCGGTACAACATAAGCTGAAACAGAGTATAGTCCGAACTTCAGCCAGAGCTTTCTGAAACATAGAGCTGTGTTGTCTTTTGCTCATGAAAGGTGTTTAAATTCGTCGAATGAAATTCATTACAGACAGAAGCTCACCTTTCTAGTACTTCAAACTTCATTAAAATATCGTTTCATTTTAAGTTTAAAGACGTAATTATTATAAATTACGGCAATACATAACTCGCTATCGCTTAGCTCAGCTATCATTGGTGGTGTGCAACTTAGGTTTGTGCTTCTGGACAGTTCAAAATATGGGTGTAATAGGTAATAGGGTTTCGGTGAAATTGAGCGCAACTCCATTTTTAACGCTCATACTCGAATATGCCGACCTAATCACGGCCTCCGATATTTCTGGCGTGCAAAGCTCTTCTCCGGCCCTTCAAAAAACTCGGCTGCCAGTAAAAAGCAGCTTATGGCAGCGCTTCTTCAGAGTTCCTCAAGGTGGGGCGGATTCAGGGCCACACCAACATCACAAAGGTAAAACTTGTGCACGCGGCAAAAAGAACCATGAGAAAAAAAAAAGCCCTGCCAAAGCTATAGGGCACGAGCGGTGTGGCATTTGAACTCGAGTCTAAAGCGATGACGCGCCTCGGCTTATTCTAATCTACATTTTTCCGGGTTTTAAGAGCGCAGCCTAAGATTACAAAGTAACGCTTTCTCGGAAAAGTAATATATGTGTTCTGATGAGAAGCAACGAGTATATAATTCCCGCAAACGAGCGCATCTTCACTGTTCACCCAGCAAACATACTACTCCCTGCCGACCACGCGGTGGAAGAAATACATTTAGGTGATGACCAGTGTTGTAGGCGTTACCGAAAAAAAGTAACTAAATACGTTACTCGTTACTTGCAAATAAAAGTAACGCGTTACCGACCTACGTTACCTCAAAATAAAAGGAACGCGTTACCATTACCGTTACTGATGAAAAGTAACGCAAGTTACTGTTGCGTTACTTTTTATTCACGAACTAAAACATTTACTGTTTCGACGTTTCATATGTGCGTAAGCGCCATAGCTAAAATATGTCCATGCGGAAACTTAATTACCCTCTCTTTTTTGGGTTTCACCCGAATAGTTACAAGAAAAAACGCGGAAGTATATATGAAGCTGATTTATAACATGTTGGCACGGAACTTAACAGAAGAACCGGCCTCCCTCATTAGCACAAAAATTAAGACCAGCCGAGATTGAAACTTTGAATATATTGTATTCACAACATGTCGAAGTACAGATAGTTGCTGTGAACAAGTTCCTCCGTTACCCGAAGCACACTCCGCTGTTGTACTTCAGCAACAGCTGAATTTCGAAGTTGGCATCTGACATTCTACCTCGCTTCTTGGTAAACACGTCCGCGCCTACGCTAAATAGGCGTTCAACGGATGCGCTCGATGTGGAGGACAGTGGCATTTTCTGACTAAGGATTTTATGACTGGGTACTTAAAAACACACAAAGAAAAGTTTTAATTTAATTTTTTAAAGTTCTAGGAAGTAAAGTAACGTAACGTAATTGCGTTACACGTTACTCAAAATAAGTAACGTAAGTACGTTGCCCGTTACCTTTTTGGAAAAGTAACGAGTACGTTACCACGTTACCAAAAAAAGTAACGCGTTACCGGTAACGCCGTTACTTGTAACGCGTTACCGCCAACACTGCTTCAGTGACGCTCACGACTCGGTGAATCAGTAAATAAATATATATTTACAAAAGACGAACAACTTTTTACAACACGAAACAAGATACGTCACGCTGCTGATGCCGCTCGCGGCAACTCAACGCCAACGATAGCGCCTCGGCGCCAAGCCCCTTGCCGCGCACGGCAAGGTCTCTGTCTCGCGAGACAGAACACGCGGAGCCCTCGGGACCGCGGGAGAATAACGTCTTGCTCCGCGCACGGGCACGTTCAAACTCAACTTCCCTTCCAAAAAGGCACGCCGACATTCCGAAGGGAGGCCGGACCTCTCTCTCTCCCTCGGTGTCGCCGACATGACCCTGACAAAGTCATTTCCCCAAGAACCCCGGCGGCAAGGGCGACCACCCCGGGAAAGAAGACTGTGTTTGTTTCCCACGCAAGGAAATCTGCTTCCACTTTCGGGAGCTGGCCGCCGCTTGCCGCCAAAGGGGAAAACGTGGGGCATCGGGCGCCTCCGAAGGACACTTCGGGTGACCGCGCCGCAAATTCCCCAAGCTCTTTCGGCTAAGCTCCTTCGGCCATCCCTACACGTCCCCCCGAAAACTGCGCTAGGACTTCTGGACTAGCCAGCAGTCACAAAAACAGGATGGCCGAAACCCCAACAAGAACACAAAAACAAACCGCTCAAACTCAAGCGAAAAATAAAAACAACAAAACACGTCGGTTAAAAATAACAAAGACACCTCCTCTAGCACGAATTGCTAAATAACAATGAAAAAGGAGCAACATTTCTCTCTACTTGTGAAGGCAGCAAGCAACCCTGGTGAACCACAACATTTTTCAGCTAAACTCTCGCGTGCCTGGATCGCCCGCGACAACATCCGCGGTGCCGGAAAAGTTTCCGCAAACAATAGACAAAAAAAAAAAAGCATCAACAAACTGAAAAAGCATGGCGAACACTGAACAACGCTGAATGTTTGATTGCACAAAAAAAAAAAAAAACGCAGCCACGCTCCTCTAGCACGACTTGCTAAATAAAGATTAAAACAGGGAGAACAATTCTTTCTGCTTTTTGCGGTAAACAAAAAGACAACGAAAATCGAAAAGCGCGGCAAACGCTACACGGCAAGTGCGAGTTCAATGGCACTTCGTAAGGGCCACGGCAGTGATCGCCTCCCCACGTGCACACCCGCTGACACCACGTGCATGAGCGAGACAATGCGCTCTCTTGCCACCGTACGATTACCCCTTACTCGGGCACCTGTGTCGAGTGCCGCGAGGACCGTGTCGCTCGCCAGAGCTTCATTAGGCCCACGAAGGCGTGCTCGGCTCGGTCTCTCCACGGAACCGTGTTCGGCCCTCGCTTCGCAGTCAATTCGGTCAGAGAAGGACCAACTCTGCGCCCATGGCGCGCCATCGCCGTCCCCGCTCCGAGAATGTCGCCCCCCGGCGATTCGTGCTCTTGCACCGGTACTTCCCGGAGCCGCCCACTTGGTGGCACCCACTGCGCCCACTGTGTCACACTCTCGTCACAAGGCCCGTCGTGGGGACACCGAAGTCGAATCGGAACAACTGCTGCAGCCCCTTCCCGACCTCGGCCTCTACAAGTCTCCCCAGCGCTGGACCCGACCCCTGGTTCTCCGGGAGCTCCTCCCTCCCAGCTGCCCGGACGCAGGAAGACCCTCGTTCGCAAGCGGCCTGATCGGCCTCCGACCCCACGGCAGTCTCCGGACCCTGTATGGCGCGATCAGGCTCGGAACCCATGGCAGTGTCCGGCTCCTGGACAGCGGGATTGGTCTCGGACCCCGCGGCGGCCCCGGTTTCTGTATGGCGCGATCGGCCTCAGACCACACGGCAGTGTCCGGTTCCTGGACAGCGCGATTGGCCCTAGAACCCACGGCAGTCCCTGGTTTCTGTACGGCGCAATCGGCCTCAGACCCCACGGCACTATCCGGCTCCTGCACGGCGCGATCGGCGTCGCACCCCACGGTTGTCTCCGGTCTCTGAACTACCCGATCGGCCTCGGACCTCACGGCAGTGTCAGCTTCCTGTACGGCACGATCGGCCTCGAACCCTACGACCTTGTCCGGTCCCTGGAGAGCGCGGTCGGCGTTGGACCCCCGGCAGTCTCCGGTCCTAGCACGGCATGATCGGCCTCGAACCCCACGCCTGCCTCCTCTTTCTGTATGGCATGAGCGGCCTCGGCCCTCGCGGCAGTGTCCAGTTCCTGAACGACACGATCGGCCTCGGACCCGTAGGCTGGCTCCGGGTCGCCTCGCGCGTCCGGTTCTGTCTCCCTCACACCTCGAGCCTCGGGCGCCGTGTCTTCCGCTGCCCGAAGCTGCGTCTCTTCACGGCGCTCCCCTAGGAGCCGCGCTCTCGCTCTCCGCTCCTCCGCCCGAAGTTCTGCGAGTCGAACCTGCCGCTCCAACTCCTTCGTTTTTTCCCTCGCAAGGGCTATCCGAACGCTCATCGGAACCGCTTTCCGATCCGACCCCACGTCGCCTCCGTCCCTAGGGCTCCCCTCCCGCGCAAGTTATACTTCGACATGTAGCTAAGCGCGCGGGTGTCAGCCGGCGACGAAGGGAAAGCGACCACGTACCTGGTGGTGCTGCAGAGCCCACGAAAGTCGTTGACGCCACCGAACTCGTGAGTCCCCGGCGTCGACCACCGCACGCAGAGTCCGTTCCGTGAGACCCGGCTGTCGCCGCTGCAGGCGTCGGGTGTCGCCAAACCCGCAGGTCACTGGCGTCGATTGCAGCCGGCGACGTTCGCTTGCCCGAATCTGTTGTAGTCCGTCGTCTCAGATGGTCCTGAAATCTTGCCGCCGAACACCGTCACACTCTGCGCCAGCACCGGCCTCGTCGTCTCCCTGTCACACGACGTTGTCGAAGTGGCCGACGACGTCCACGATCCTGCCGACTGCGCCAGTAAGGATTTCTTTGTCGATCGTGGAGTGCTGCGATAGCTGGAGGGTGGCTTCTTTTCGGTGGCTTCACACTGATGACTGCCTGTCTCACGCGGCGACCACATTATGTTCGGCGCACCGAGCGCGCTTCACTCGCACGGGGATAGATGGCGCTTAAGTATAGAGGGGCTTGTGAAGGCTTGTATAGAGGGCTTGTGAAGGAAATTATGCATTCTTTACTCGGTTCCTTTGTACTGTATGGTGACATGATGGATTTATGTATGCGCACTGACACTGATTGCCATTTCCCCCGTGCGGTTGCCGTTTTTTCAAACGAGAACATTCCGATGATGACTCAACGTGACAAAAATACTCGTATAAATATAAAACTTCCCGGCATAATCTACTGGGCCTTCAATAATTTAGAGTAATTTAGAGTAAACACCTGGGTCGTGCTTGCATGTTTTGTCAAACAGCGTGTTTGGTAACAGTTCTGTAAATTGTTTACTACACATTGCGTGGCTTTATAGGAGGTCGGGTGATTTTTTCCGCCTTGCTCCTGCCTTATTGAAAAAAAATTCTAATAATCTTATATAGTGGGGCCAAATAATTATTTACATGCGCATAAAAGTTATAGCATTACAAATGGTTTATATACACTATGTTAACTTGTACTGTGGAACATACAAACCTTGTCAGCAGAAAGAAAAATTCTATTTATGATGACATAGTGACTGAAATGATGACACCGTATGATGACATACTGACTGACATGATGACACAGTGACTGAAAGTCAAACAATAGTAGCAGTTATAGGACATAAATCACTTTTCATCTATACTCTCACAATATGGTGTCGCCCCGTCTTACAGGAAAAAAAATACACGACAATTTTTTTTGCTTTAAAATGTACACAAAAGATGAATTCATTGCATACTACCAAAGAACGCAATCTCCTACATCCTGTGTTTCTCGCCCATGCTCTTAAACTAAGACGAGTGCTGCTTTGCTGATTTCTTCTTTTCTTGAGCTTGTTTGTTCATATATTCAGGGTAATATGCTTGAAGTGTTGTCGCATTCGCATGCTGAAGTAGTAGTGGAGCAACTGGGCAATTGTTTCTTCTTTGTGTACAGCGCACGGAAACGTTATTGTGCATGAGTCAAGAACACTGTCGATTGTGTCCCAGTAGACAGTCCGGTGGCTTTTATTTTCCACGAAGAACTGTTCCGCTTTTTCAGTAGCTTGAAAAGGCTCTTGTTGGGGTGTATAAGGCCTCCTTTGTTCTTCACATTTGTCAGTGCTGCTTCAGCAGAAGTGTTCTTTTCGATGCTGAAAGCGGATCGGCATTCAGGGCAGCGCGTAGCTTTTTTCATTTTCACATTCAAAAACCTAGCTACATAATACAGCATGCAGTCCACAGCCTTGGTTTCTTGAGCCTGTTCTGTCCAGAACATCTTTGCATTCTCAGTCTTCGAAAGAATTAGACTGTTAAGCTTGGTCCTCACTTGGTCAACGAGATGAGGAGACTAGGTAGTAACTTGCGATCGGCCCTCGGGATTGCACGACGCCACTGCTCCAGGCGAGCGTCATTCGATGGAGCTTTCAACAAGGACACTCGCTCTGCGCAGTTCCGGTATCCCGAATTGCAGTTGGGACCGAAGCACGTCTCTCCCATCCTTATAGCCTAGCACTTATGATCGACACAGCACCAAAGCAAAACATGAGGCCAGCCACTGGCCGCACACCACCACCACACCGCGAAAAAGGCGAGCAAGCTACGCCCCCGACACCGTGGCCGCTGAGGAGAGACCTCATACCCGCGGTGCTCACACCTCAGCGCCCTCCGCGGCGGCGCGGAGCTAACTATACTTCTTTTGCACCTTATGTTGCACCGCAGCGAAGGCTAGAAGCGCGAGCTCATAGTGTTGGCAGCTGCTCTTAAGTCACGAGGGCTTGTGCCGCCGAGATGTGCCCCAGAGCAAGGAGCTCGCTGCGCTTGTAGCGTTTCCTGCGGTACATCATAAGGTGAAACAGAGTATACTCCTGGTTCAAGGCTAGCTCGAACACGATCTGGTCGCTCGCTCCCCGCGGGAAGAGCGGTCAGAGTCACCCCTCTAAATATGTTTCTTCCACCATGGCCGACCAGCAGGCCCAGCAGGCCCAAGCTACACAAGCAAGCGAAGGAGGGCCTATGAAGAAGAAGGCTCTTTCCGCCGCACGGCAGCGCAACGCGAATGGCCACCTTAGGCCTGGTTCACACTTGGCCCTGGTTCACACTTGCGAATCGGCGGGCGAATCTGCAGGAATTCGGCCGCCGGGCGTAGCGTCCACTGTGCATTGCCGCGGCAGATTCCGCTTCGGCGGCAGCGGATTAGGTGTAAGGTGAGACCAGGCCTTACAGCTAATCCGCTGCCGCCGAAGCGGAGTCGGCCGCGGCAATGCACAGTGGACGCTACGCCCGGCGGCCGAATTTGCGAGATTCGCCAGCCGATTCGGAAGTGTGAACAAGGCCGCAGAGTACCTTCATACACACGCGCTTTTGCTTGAGTGGTGAAATCTCAGCCATTTTTCCGCCCAATTCTTTTTTTATGCATATTGAAGTGCACGCAATCCGATGTCACACAGGTCGTGAGCGTAGCTTGGCTAATGCATGGACGCCATTTTACCACCCAAGTCACGCACCGAGTGCGCGAGAGCGTCACGAGCTGGCACATTCAGGGCAACAATGAATGTCTTCACTCTCGAGACAGACAGACATGTAGGCACCCTACTTGAGGAGAGGCCATCGCGCCAAAAATTTTAGAGGCCATGATCTCATTGACCAGTTTTAGTGCGCCGCCGTTGCCCTGATGCATCGAGGAAACTTTATTCCTTCAGCTCGTGCGATAACCCCCTGAGGGTATGGTGAATCTTCCTGGCAAGAAGTTTGGGTATCGCCGCCTAGTGGTGCCTCTGCTGGTGCAAGCACGTGCAGTGCCAAGCTTCTGCGCACTATGAATATTAAAACATAACCGCGTGGGTAGTACGTGTACTACCCATAGTAGAAAGCCAAAGCGCTCCTGAGAGCTTCTAACCACGAACACTGAGCACCTCCGCTCCAACCAGCTCAGCACTAAACGCCTGCGCAACAATCTCAAATCACCAAGTAGTCGCTTGCAAAGTCCGGTTAGTAGGGCACTCTGCGACATTTTTCTGGAGCTGCTGGAGTACACCCAGAACACTGAACTGGATCAGCTACCGAACTGACGCCACTCGTTATTAGCAGGTAAGGTCAGTGCTTGGCATTAGCTTTGGAGTTTTACTAGGGACAGTCGGGGGAAGGGGGGCACCAGCATTCTCAACGCTATGCAGGTGGCAAAGATGGAACTCTTCGATGACTCGGATAGTCCTACCCGTGTTCTGGTGCGAGTTCACAAGTATATAGGCACGACACTGGACTTGACGTGGGCCTCGCTAAGTCTTCGAGAGGAATGCTGGGTGGACCCCGATACAGTGAGGAGTGACCACCTACTTATATGGATCCCTTAACAAGTCTCCACAACCTCAGCCTCCTAAGTGCACTGGACCATTCGTGAAATGGGGTGACTTCGAACAGTCCTCAATATGTACTCTTCGATTCCGTTCCAACGGTGCATCCCGCGGACCCTGCAGGCAGGTGACCCAGTTGGTCTGGGGTCAAGAAGGGACTCTAAACTCTGACATGCACCTCCTAAACATCTGAGCCTAGCTGACTCTAGGTGTTGCAACGATACCGAAACAGCGAAAGAACACTTCTACTACACACTTGATTTAATCGAACCAGAGCACCTCGAAACCGAGGAACAACTCCATCCGTTCCAAACCGGTTGCAGAAGCCATCTAGGCACTCAAGACAGCCTTGCATTACTTCAGAACGACATCCTAGACAATTACTCCTCCCGCAAAGTCCGCATTGTGGTGCCATTGGTGTCACAAAGGCGTTCGATTAAATTTTCCACACGGCGGTGGTTCAGAGAGCTCAATACCCAGGGCTTTCTGAAAGACCTCTTAATTCATCAGAGCATTTCTGCAAGACTGACGATACCCAGGTTGAGTTAGAACGACAGCGTGTCCTGTTACCAGCAACGGCACTGGTGTTCCCCGGGCTCGTTCCTCTTAAGGTAGTACCCACACGAGGGACCAAATTGCTGTTTTGGTCCGCGGGCCGCGCATCACGTGATCTTACGTCACCAGTTTTCGAGGTCCGCCGGCGGTCCGCGGCCCGCGCTTCTGAGAAATGCCAAGCGACTTTTCTCGCCCGGACCTTGGCGGCGGACCGCGGCGTTTTTAGTATAATTGAAGCGCTAAGTCTGGCAACAAGCTGGCTGTTGACCGCCAACTGTTGAAGACGAAGAAGACGAACCTTTCGTTGTGCGACGAAAAGAGTTGACTATGCAGACCAAGATCTTTCCTGCACATCCAGGGCTTCATCCAGCATGCCCTTTTCGGTTCACTTAAGTCCTCCTCGTCCTCAATAGTCAACGCCAGGGCCACCGCGGCCAAACGTCTCTTTCGTTCAACCTCATCTTGGCTCCTTACAAATAGCCTCAAAGCAGCTCGCTGCATGCGTTTGGTGGAGCTGTGAGGTCGAGGGTTAGACCGGCCCGTTCGCTCTGTCGTCTGCTCTTTTGGTCCGCCGTGTGGATGCTCATTGCAGCCGGGCGGCCCGCGGGCCGCGCATCACGTGATCAATCGGTCCGCGGCCCGGTCCGTCGTGTGGATACACCTTTACAAACATTCTTTAAAGGGCCACTCCGGTCCATACTTTCGATTTTGGGATTATGACTGTTTTTAGTGCAGTCAGCGTCCCTGAATTGCAAGGTGCAACTTTTTCTAGTTATCGCGCATGGTTTTAAAGCTATCCGCAGCTCGAAAGTTTTGTACGGGGCAGCGGCCGACGAAACCAAAACTAGCCGCCTCGAGGCCCCGGCAACACTGGAAATCTGCCGCTGGCGCAAGGAACGCGTCGTCAGGACTCGTTCTCGCCTCGACGAGCACGCTAGGCCGAGCTGGCACCTACCTTTGTTGCGCTAGCCAGTTCTAAAGATAGTAAGTAAGCTCGATTTTGTTTCAATCTTTGCATACGCGGCAGTTATCCAGCATATGCCAAGGTAGAGTTAGCAGCGCATACTTAAAAGCTAGCGACTGGAAAACCTGCCAGTCATGCCGTTGGTACGCCGTGTCGGCCGCCGCCACATGCGAGCGGTCTTCCGTACTCGTCGCTCAGGCCTAAATTGTCATCAGAGGCCCCACGGAAGTGAGCAGCGTTGCTCTATATCGCAGACTCCAGATAGTTGCTCGCCCTCTAGCGGCGGAAACGCGAACGGCTGTAGTGAGGGTCACCAGGAAGCTGCAATGGCGGAATCCAGCGACGCTCCCGATCGTCCGTCGCAAACGGCGCCCTCTAAGTGCAAACGGCACTGTTCGGTACCCCAGTGCACCGCTTCTGTATGGAAAGATAGCAGCCCATCGTTTCATCGATTTCCAAACGCGACGGAAACGTGTCACCGGGGCCCAGACGCTGTGAACAGACGGGCGGAATGGACGCGCCTCCTTCGGATTGGAAAGGCTGTCACGGAGACAATGACGGTCTGCTCACGACACTTCACGTCGAGCGATTACTTCCTTCCAGGTAAGCGTGCCGACCTGCGCTACTTTATAGTCACCGCGGGGGACGGCGTCATCAGGTTACAAAAATTATCGATGAGCACAATGACAGACAAGTAATGGGGTTCAATGCTCAAGCTCATTTATTGGGTATCTTGAGCGCGCGGTAAACCAGCTCGCGCTGAAAGACATCTCTCCTCCACTTACATGCCGTATCAGTACAGTGTACTAGAATACTTGGGTAGTGTTGGGACCGGAGGGGCTCGCCTGAAGCGCGTGGTATTGATCGCGACAGGTGTCGACACCGGCGCGTTATCCGGAAGGTGTGCGCATGCGCGGCTGCACGCGCGAAAATATGAATCTTTGGTGCCGCTTTGGTGGAGTGCACATAGAATTTCTGATACAGCTACGACCTGCCAGCGGTCGTTCCGCGGCATCAATTGCGCTGCGGCACGATCGTTAGCAACATGATGCTTCAATGTATTGGACGGTACAAGCTACATTACCCTTCCTTTACATAAAAACAATTGCGACTTTAAAGAAGCGGATTGCAAGTTGTTTCAGCGTAGAATTAGCTGCGACTTTCGGTTTGTCGGATGGTGAGCATTTTAAAGGAAATGCCCATTTCCTTGGTCGCAAAGGCCGAACATTAGATATTTGAAAGAGATATCTAAAACTCGGAAGCAGTTTTTTTTTCCTATCTTATTTTATAATGGAACGAAACGGCACATACTAAAGTCTGAGATTGTTTTAGTATGTTTTTAATACCCCAGGTTAACTTCTCTGTCTTCTTTTCTGCCCGTCTTCTTTTTCTTGACATTAATCAGCTCGCTTCACTTGTCACTCATTCTTGTGTTCATTTATGCGACGAACCACCCAAGCGACTGTCGCAAGGGGTGAGAATCTTTTATTTCTTCACGGCTACCACGATCATCCGAGGACCACCCGACGTTCACTTGTAAGAAATGGCTTATAAGACGTGACAATTTTTATCACGCGTCTTAACATTGAACTTAAGTCCAAAAAACTGAGACAACGTGGGCTGAACAAGTCAATGCTTTATAAGATTCCAAGAAGAAAACAAGCAACTATTTCACATCATTTAGACCAGGAAACAGACAGCACACGTAATTCAGAGGCACTGAAGTTGATAATACGTCTACTAGCCACGGCTATTGAGTTACATGGCTACAGCTGACGGCAGAACGCATACAGTGCGTTACAATGTACGAGCGTCATACTGACCGTCGACGCGATATCGTCACCGTCAGTGACGCTTGTCGGAGCTTATAGGTGAAACCGTCACTTGTCGATGCTGATATGCGCGATCGTCAGCATGCAAGACGCAGTCTGCAACTGCGCAATTACATCGCGTAGACGCGCTAGAAAGTCGTCGAATCAAGCCATGGTCAGAGACCGTTACTGGCAGGCCCTACGCATGTGACGACATGTGACGTCTGGTGCGGAAGCTGCAGGTTCGACGGTGCTTTGCAAGCGCATGGCTGAGCTGCTGTCTTGCGCTTCAATGCAGACATCTGAGCAGCGTCACATGCAGCGCGAAGATGGTTCCAGTCGAATCTGACTGACAGTGCTTGCATCGAGTATCAGTAAGTGCCATGCAGAATAGCTGATGTCTCAATCGCAGTACAGTGCGATGAGCCGCTCTGCAGCCTGACATGCAGCCTAATCGCGAACCGCTTTAGTCATGCGCCAGTCTCAAGCGATCTGTCGACGACGAGTACGGCACCGTGAGCGTTCTGCTCAGCGTCACTCCTCGGCTAGTCACGATCATCTCGATGCAGCCAACGACGTCACTTGAAAGAAGTCAGCTTGCTGAGTCATGATACACTTATAATCACGCGTCTTAACTCGACTTAAGATAAAGCAAACTCGAGACAATGTAGAGCTGTACGATTAATGCTTACTAAGTTCAATGATAGAAACATCAAGTCAACTGATGTTCATATCAAGTAGATCAGCAAATCAACCATTGCAGCGACGCTAATTAAGGCAAGGTAAAAGTTGCAATAGTTTACAGCACGGCATTGAAATACATGGTTACAATGTGCGGCGCATACATGGTTACAATGTGCAGCACATACATGGCCCTGAAGGTATACTTGGCATGCCACATCAGGTAAGTTGTCGAAACAAATGAACACCGCCCTTTCGATGCTGATCTTGTTAGACTTCGGCTCAAGAGCAGTCTCCAAATAAGCAACACCGTCGAAGTTGCTGAACTTGTGAACAGCCCAGTAGAGAGTTGGCATAGTCAGGGAGCCTAGTGCGTCGCGATCGATGCCTTGTGGGATCACGGCAGGAGCTTCGCTGTTCACCACTGGTGACAACGGGTCAGTTTCCCGAGCGAGCCCCGAACGCTTTGCAACGATGGGCTCTGGTGAACTTGCCTTCCGCTTCCTTTCCTCTCGTCCTGCAGGAAGGTCATCACTCAGGTCCTGGGGTACACTTGGCAGCAGAGTCGGTACCGCGTCTGGCGTAAGCGCTGGGTGTCCACGAGGGATTCTCACTTCCTTTCCGCCGATGATGTGGACGTAGTCTCGAAGGATGAAGCGGGGCTTGAAGTGCAGCTCGCAGACAGCGCTTGTTTCTTCAAGACGCTTGTCCGATCGCTGCAGATTCTTCTCCCAAAGATCTCTTTTGGCTCTGTCCTTTGGAACGCCGAAAAGGGACGCCGTTTTCACTCCTTTCACTCGGATGAGGCCCGTTTTGCAACCAGGTGCAGAGCAAGAGTTCTGTCGCTGTTTCGCCGGCGGCATTTCGGCACTACCCTTACGCGTTCACCATCCGCAAAATCAGAACACAAGATTCAAAGCATATTACGATCGAACACACGGAACTATGAAAGTCGTGGTCCCGACACGCGCACCGCTCGAAGTGAAAAACACACGGAACTATACTCTGTTTCACCTTGTGTCGAACCGCAGGAAAGGCTACAAGCGCGAGCTCCTTGCTCTAGGGCACATCTCGACGGCACAAGCTCTCGTGCACCAAGGGCAGCTGCCAACGCTATGAGCTCGCGCTTCTAGCCTTCGCTGCGGTACAACATAAGCTGAAACGGAGTGTATAAAATCGTGGTACCGACACGTGCACCGCTCAAAGTAAAAGAAACAAAAGGCGGGCTGCGCGATTTTTTCCGGATAACTCGACTACAGCGCCGCCACGAACTGTCAATACACGCGCCCTCACGAGCTCCCGTTGCCGAGCCGCTCCGGTCCCAACACTACCCAAGTATTCTAGTACACTGTAGCATTAGTACGCTTGAAGGCCGGGTCACTCATCTGCGTTCCGAGCGACAGGAACGACATAACACCGGGACCACGGTGACACACGTTTGCTTGACGAAGCTGCTCCTTGCGCTATCTGTCACGCTCTTTGATGTCATGTCGTTCGTTCCGTTTCTGTCGCTCGGAGCGCAGATGTGTCAACCGGACTTTAACGTCCTTATGATTGAAAGTGATTTCCGTGCATTCTATCATTTGGGCAAGGGTACCAGATCTGCTGTGAACGCTTCAAGCTGGATCATCGCCGCTGTAGAGAACGGACGATTTGCGCGACTTCATAGCGTTTGAATGAAAACCGAGCGTGCCTTCATGCAAAATGAACCGCAGCATGTGTTGGTGGCATCAGTGGCACTCACAGAACGAAGAATAAAACAAACAAAATAACCCGGAGACTGCCGGTAAGAAAAAGACACAAACACAAAAAAGTTCCAGACACAGGTGATTTTTATTTTGCATACAAAGTGCTTTAATAGGAACCAAACACGATAAAACATAAAACTGACTCTGAAACTGAGCAGTCAATCTGTTCAGCTGTTTAGTAGCTCTGTCACCATATATGTTGTACTTTGCTATTTATTTCCCCCAGAACATGGAAGTGAAAGGCGTCGCCTGAAGAAAGGAACAGTGCCCTCCCAAAACCTGCCTGCCCTCTCTACTGAGAATGTAGAGAAAAAAAGAGAGCGAGGGAACTGGATGTGGACCGCCAGAAGCGACGCATGAGGAGGGAAGCTGTGGTGCCTCTCTTGGCCAAGGTAAATGCACTTTCAATACTGCCTTTGCATGCCTGCCTCACCCCAAATCTTTTTTTCTTTTTTTCAGTTTGATCAATTTGCAGTTTTGTATAAAAAGGATAGTGTCTTTTTTGTCAGGCTCATGCTCATACCCCATATATACCAAGTCTTCGACAGTTCCCAAACAATGACTATCACGGGGGGATCGGTGGCTGAGTGGGCCAAGCACACAACAGCTTGGAGCACGCGGAGCGAAAGCTCTCGCTGCAGAGCCGAGCGATCCTGGTACCCCTGCCCATTTCGATCTGGATGAGCATCGTGCTGGGGTACAGTCAAGTACAACTACTGCGTGGAGCACATCAGAGACCCCAGGCTAGCAGTCATACTCCACTGGTTATATTTCTCATCTACAGTGTAAACCAATATTGCCATAAGCTGGCAGATAAACCTTGCGCTGTCTAATCATGAATGTCTAATTTTTTGGCTGTCACAGACCTGCTACATCTACACTAATGCGACTGTAGCATATGAATGGAAAGGAGGCGACTATGATTGGGTAGAACAGAGGTAGCCAGGAGGACTGGGTGCGTGTAACGGGTTGAAGCGAGACTCAAAGTGCTGCGGTCACGTCCATGTGAAAAAGGCACATGGCGCAAAATTGCACACTGAAAAAGGTACACCAAGAAAGGGGCCACACATACCGTACATTTGCAGCTGCCGAGATTGTTTTATGTACTTGGCACGAACTGGACAGACTCACTTCACCATCAGTGCGAAAGGTTGTGTTGCACGCTAGACACCAAGGTGCTCACATCAGGGCCAACTGAAAAGATTCGGAAGTCCAATTCAACATTGATCATGTTTCACGTCCGATTTGATGTGGAATAACATAGGGCACTACTTTTCTTTATGAACTTTATTCTAGGTTGCGCTCTGCGAGGCCCAAGACTCCCGTCAGCAGGACGACGGGGCACAGCCTCCTGAAGGTGAAGATGCAGCGCTACCACCTGCAGTGCCATTGGAGAGGCCTCTCCAAGCTACAGTAGTTCTTGACGAAGGCGTGCAAGTGTGTAGTGGCGACTTTGGGGAGAACTTTTCCCGCATGATCAATCAGGGGAATGTATGTTCCTTTACGGGCATTCCCAACATGGAGCTTCTCAATGTTCTGGAGAAACTCGTGTCTGGAAAGATGCTAAGATCAGCAAGAGCTACACTGCCAGCAAGGGATCGAGTAATCATGACCATGATGGCTTTGAAGCATGCTCTGACATTTGACTTCCTGTCACACATCTATGGGGTGTCTCCATCAACAGCAAGCACCACTGTTAGAAGCACTGCAAATCTCCTTGCTGTATTTCTAAAGAATGCGATAACCTGGCCCTCAAAGGATGAAGTGCTGCACAACCTGCCGACATGCTTCCAGAAATTCTCCCACGTCCGCATTGTGCTGGACTGCACAGAGATTCCTGTAGGAACGCCGAAATGCCTTAAGTGTCGTATCTGTACATACTCTCACTACAAGAAAGGCCACACTGTGAAGTATCTGGTGGGGGTTTCGCCCGGTGGGTTGGTTACCTACATTAGTAGCGGCTACGGGGGTCGAGCCTCGGACAAGGCTATCTTTGACCAAAGTGGTTTAGTAGATAAGCTCTTGCCGGGGATAGACCACATAATGGTGGACAAGGGGTTTCTCATTGACAGCACATGCGAAACAAGGCTAATAGCTGTGGTGAGGCCCCCATTCCTACATGCAAAGAAGCAGCTGTCGAAGGCCGAAGCTCTTGCCACTAAACACATAGCTGCGGCAAGGGTTCACGTTGAAAGGGTGATACAAAGGATCAAGCTGTTAAAGATTACGTCGCAAAAGATGCCTTGGAATTTGGTACCAATTGCTGATGATGTGCTGATCATTGCGTGTGGCTTGGCCAACTTGTCCGCACCGGTTCTGGCAGACGACAAGTTTTTGTAAACTTTCTGGGAGCGAAAACTTTTGTTGGTACTTTTTTGTTTGTAGCTATAATGCATGTTTTCTTTGGGTGTCTGCTGCATTACCTATGTCGTTTTCATCAGTGCATTATAGCTGGTACCCTGTTCTTGCGTTGGCCTGTGTCACCATGAGGTGGTTTTTGCAAACTTAAGCATTGTACATATCGCCGAAGACTCGGGTCTTTCGATTTTTCACATTTTCATTATTTTATTTTTGTGTTGCTCGCATTGTGTATGTTATGTTTGTTTATACTGGCATAGTGAAGTCTTCAGCACTAGTAAATTTCCTGGTATGTTGTTTTTTGCGCCAGCGTGTGCCACCCCGAGGCAGATTTTGCAAAGTCACAGCAGTTATGTCACCGCCTGTTGATTTTTTTGGCATGTTACTTTTAGCATTAGCTTGTGCCAACCTAAAGCAGCTTTTGCCAAATGAAGCCTCACACATCTTTTAAGACCTCTTTGCTTCTATCTTTTGCATTTTAACAGATTTATTCTTTATGTGTGTGGCCTGTATGTGTAGGTTTGCATGTTTCTAGTGCAATGTGATAATAAAGAAAGTTGTGCACTTGTGTAAAGTTTCCTCTTCACCATTGTGGGGGAGCCTTCTCGAAGCCCCAGAGTGGCAGCTGCCGACATGTCACTCTTAGAATTAGCTACTTTGAGCCAAAAAAATTAAATCCCTCAGCAAACCAGCAGTAGCTCTTAAGCTTTTAAGAGACTCTTTCTGAAACTCTTCCTATCAGCTGTAAGCCCTTTCATGTTTATTTTGTATTAATTCCTTCATGGTATTCAGTGTGGTAGTGCCCAGTGCGATGGAAAAGGCAGCCGGAAGGGAAGCAGATGCCAGTGATTTATAACAAAGTCGTAGCACATGTGTCAGGGAGTCGCAGCACAAGCTGGTCTCGATCAATAAAAGGTTTGGATGGCACGTAGGCTGTCATTGTAGCAACCTTGCACAGATTTATTGACAGTGAGATATTGCACACTTTCCCGTAACATTTACAGAATACTGTAAATGACTTAATTTTCGCGAATCGGGAAAAAGCTGAAAATTTGAAATTATTCGCGGGTTCTAATTTTCGCGAATCGAGTGTAGCTCCCGTAGCGTTCACATATTGCCCGAATTGTTCACGGGACGTATTTTTCGCGTTAGTAGGCGAGTCGCGAAAATTAGGTCCTTGCGAAAATTTAGTCGTTTACAGTATGTAGAAGTCATTTGGGACCCTATAAGCCTAAAAGATTATGCCTCAGTTGAATGCAAGCAATATACAATTGAAAATAAAAGGTTGTTTCAAGACACAACATGACAAAATACCAAAAGCCTTAACTCTATGACCAACTCTTGGAACGCGACAAGTCATCTCAGCCACTCAAGTGCCGAGTACACGGTCCTGTCACGTTTCAGCACTTTATCGCATGGTTCTGTGGCATGCTTACGAACACAGAACTGGGAGCACATGCTCAAAGTACACATTTTTTACTCTAGTAAGCAGGGACCAAAGAAAGGCTTCATCACGCACCACACTCAAAACTTCGATGGTGTTATCGATGTCTGCATAAATAACCAAGTCACACTTTCTCACGTCTAAGAGTGCCATTCCGAGTTGCACCTGGGCATAATGGGTGTGACGTGTTTTGAGCGCATATGTGCCTGCTTCATTTTTCTCAAGGAAGTCGCAGGTAGCCAGAAGGGCTTTTGCCGTCATTGTCTGTCCCTTTGTCGGACATTTTATCTCCAGCAACTTTGCTGGTCTTCCGTCCTCGAACACTACACCGTCAGGGGAGCAGCCCAGCCAGGGGTTCTTAGGACAAACAACGAGACCACACGTAAAAACGTCTTCGTTGCTTGTAGTCACATACTTCAACCGTGCTTTTGGCTCGCAGCGTTGACCATACGCTGTTGCAGCGTTCCCACGGAATGATGGCTGCATTGTGGAACGGACCTTCCTCTCCCAGTCTGCTTTCTTGTAGGTAAACAGAGAATAGCAGGTTGTTCCTGCAAAAAGACACACCCAACAGATGATCTGTGGTTTAATTTGTAAAGAACACGGTAAATAACAAAGCAAACTTACTTTACCTCTAATGAAAACGTTCTCCCCAAATAAACTGATGAGCAATTTGGTCGGAGCCAAAAGATTAAGAAACAGTAAATTCGCAGAACAAGGCATGTAGGAAGCAAGTCTTAAGTAGCAACAAACGCAGAATACCCAAAAATTGTATGTTCATTGCTAATTGAAAGATCTGCTCGTGTCGTCCCTTGTTTTGTGTGTTGATTCTTCATTCCCTGAATATACTTCCATCTGGCTTATCTGATAACTCCAAATAAATAAACTAAAAAAAGAGGACTAACTTGCCTTTCCAAACAAAACCCAGACGAATGATCTCTTGTTACACAGTAGGCTTAGTTACTTATAATGTATGCATTAAATGTCAGAAAGCACAAGCCAGTTTGGTCAACACCACCTAGATAAGAAAGCCTGTGCACAGGATTTACCATGTCACATAGTGAGATCTATTGCGGGGCCCAGATTGGACATGACGGCCAAGTCCGCGTTCGTCTGGGATTCGTGCTTGGTTGGTGACGCACCCTCGTGTCCTATCTGTGCACCACGATAGATCTCACTACGTGACTGAGAAAATACCGTGGGGGAACCTTGCTATCTGCGTGGCGTTGGTTTGGTACACCGGTTAGAAGAGGATAAGATACTTAGTCGAATCCTTTCTTGCAGTCCTGTTCATGCACTTGTATTTGCTCCGCAGATGGTGGGGTACGACACGAATTAACAAAAATAAAATCTAACTACAATGAATGAGCTGTACATCAATGTTACGACTGGTTTCTTTCCTCACCAAACACCAAATATGCGCAACACTGCTTTTGATTATGTGAATCAATGTGAAATTAAAACCAAGGATATACAGATGTTTGAAAGTGAGCTAAACCCACCACGACAGATAGTAACTGGGAGGACTACTGTTGAAATGAAATGTTTATATTAACATTTCATGCAGTTTGTGGGCACCCTGGCGGCTCCCCAGCTCAGTTGCCCAACTGCGGGGCACAGGTGGCGAACTTTTCCGCATGGCGGCGGAATCAAGCCGGCCACGCGCACATTGCGACTGCCTGAGTCCAGGCAGTCGCTGCCTGGACTCAGGCGCCGCTGGTAACAATGTTAATCATCTTGTTCATGTCCAATTAAATGTAGTTTCTTGTTGTTGAAACTGTTGGCCCCGTGTTATTCCTCCGGGTCAAGTATGCAGCAAGGCAAACCGACCACAATGGTGCCCAAGCGTGGTGTGCTACCCACTCGCAGGAATTTCACGGGGCTTGGTTTCTTCTTTCGGTAAGCCTTGTTGCCACTCCCCGTGTTTCCTACCGTCGTTCTGTGCTTCCGTCACATCCGTGTTTGTTGTAATGGCGTGTTTCTGACTGTGTGTTTGCGATTGCGGCAATCGTCTTGCACGCTTCTGTTGGTTTCTGGGAGGCGTTTCCTTTTTTTACGCTTGTGCTGCGCTTGTGTTGGCTTTTGGGGGAAGTTTTTCTTTGTGGGGGGCTTGCAGGCATGCTTACACGGGAGCAGGAAGCTGCGATGGCCGCAGCGGCACAAATGAACCTGCTAACGAAGGTCACCGAGATGTGAGACTCCGTGATGCAGCGCCTCGCCCACACGCCTAGCCAGCAGGAGACCCCACCGCAAGAGCCCCGACCACACTTGACTGTTCCAGTCTCCACGGGGTACGACGACGTCAAGTCTGTGGCAGACTTCTTGGGCGAGTTGCAGACGTACCACCTTGCCTCCGGTGCCTCGGAAGCCTTCATCGTGGACCGCATTGTCCCACTGGCGTTGCAAGCCAGCGCCAGCCGCTGGTTGGGGTCGCAGGCCCCCTTCACCAGCCTGGCGGACTTCCAGACAAGGCTTCGAGAAGAGTTCCTGCCTGCAGGCTATGCGACGCAGACTCTCCGAGAGTTCGAGGCAAGGACGCAGCACCCAGACGAAAGTCTGGTCCAGTAAGTTCAGGTAATGCAAGAGCTCTTCAAGAGGGCGGACCCGAAGTCACCAGAGTCGGGCAGAGTAGTGCGGGTCAGAAGACAGTGTCATCCAAGGTACCACGATCTACCTCATCAACCGCACCTTTGAGACCCTTGAAGAGCTAGCCCGGGGTGCCTGCCTCATCGAGGAAGCTCTTCATGCCGAGCGGAACTACGTGCCGTCGCCACTAGCCAAGCACACGCTCGAACCGGCATGCGCAAGGCGGGGCCCCGAGGCCTCCACGCAAGTGGACTGTCTGATTGAGATTTCCTTTCCCCACCACGTCAACCAGGAGAGTTGGCGTGGCATGCATGGCGTTCCCCCGTGCGGGATAAGCGGATGTTCGCCTAACTCTCATCAAGAGGTCCCCGGAGGTCACAGCGGGGCCCGTGAGGGTCTCCGGCGGGGGTCGCCACGACAGGTGGGAGGTCTTTGGCCGTGCCCTATCGTAAGCTGGGGCCCAACGGAGATCACCACCCAAGCGAACCATCTTCATCAGTCTGCTCCTGCAAGTGCTGGTGAAAACTGGCATGCTGCGGTCGCAATCACGCAGCCATGCAGCATTGACCCCCGCCGCAACGTAACAATCCCTACCCCACAATAGCTAATCGCAAGCCTGGTGGAGGCCCTCCCATAGTGGTTCTTTACCCGATCACTGGAGGCAGTCCGACGGGCACCTGGGTGCGGGTGGCCTAAGCAGGTAACTGTCGTCGGACTGCCGCTACGAGTGCGAGCAGGCCGGCCATCACCGAAACCAGTGTCCAAGACTTTTGGACACTACAAACAAGAGGTGGCATGAGACGGTGGCAAAGGGCCGGAACCAGAACAACCAGGGAGACTACTATAGCCGGCGACGCTGAAACCAGGGCCGGTTTGCTCACCTTGCGGCCGCGGCTGCGGCTGCGGCCAAGAGGGATTTTTATGTCACGTGACCATCTTCATGGGGACAACGAAGTACCTAGCGTCCCGGCCTAATGGCGGAGAAATCCGTATCGCTTCAAGCACAAAAGCCTAATTTCGCTCGCAGAAACTGTCTGCAGGGACTTTCAACTGGAGTCCAATTGACCGCCCCTTTATACTGGAGAAGCGGCAGGTAAAGTTACGGCCAGGGAGGGTAAATATGAGGCAAAATAAAGAAAAAACCACGCGAGATAAAAGCGGTGGCAGTATATTTATATACCTTCGCCAGCGCCGGCGGCTCGCGCCTCCTCTTGTGGTCGAGAGGTTAGAGTGCCGGCACTTGGCGTCGCGGCGTGAAAGTCCCGGGTTCAAATCGCGCCAGAAACTCTCTTTTTTTTTCTGCTTGTATTTGACTGTATTCTCACTAAGAATGTACACAAGGCCGTATGAGCTTTATAAAATTATTGGGCGGGTAGTTCTGACTCACCAGTTCGTTGTTCATGACCTCGGAAGAGCGCATACATGTCTCTGGCTTTCTTTACCAACTTCCGCCATGCCTCCTGCGGCTGCCGTGCACTCCGCGGAAAGCTTATGTCGTTGACAATATCTTCCCATGCCTGTCTCTTCGTTCGCCAGGTAACTGTGCTGCTGAATTTCTCTAGAATTTGTTGTTTTCGTTCTCCAATTGCTCTAATTAATTCCATTTGTTGATCCAAAGTCATTTTAGGTGTTTGCGTTCGAGAGATGGTTTGCGATGTCGACGCCTGACTCATTTTTGCATTCGGTTGTGATCGTCTGCTATCCATACTAAAATTCAACACGTAATGTGTTAATATTACAAAACGATTGCCACAGCGAGATGTAAAGAGTAAAAATATAACTTTTATCACATTCCATGCAAGTAAAAGTATAATATCTTTTATTTCGGTTTTACGACTTTCTCAGACGTTTGACTTGTTGCCTTGCCTGTAGGATTTCGCTCAATCAATGCATCCACGGCTGCTATTTTTTTTTGTGTGTTTATTTCGTAGAATCTTTTTTTTTTTTAGTTGACACGACTGCAGTGTGTATTAGTACTAAATAGGCGCCTCCTGTTATTGAAAAGAGTCGTAGCAAGAGCGTTGTATATTTAAAAACACATAAAATAGTAGTTGCTGGGAAAGGATGCTTGTTTCGGCCCCGTTTGTGTGAAAGTCATAACGATGCTGTAATCTTGGTGTCCTTTTAATGAACATTATGAAACGTTCGTATTTGCGCGTTAACTTGGCTTGATCTTGGTTTCCTTTTAATGAACATTATGAAACGATTGTAGAAGCGCGTTAACTTGGCTTACCGTAACCTTTTTTTCCCCGGTTTGTCAGCCGAACAAGTGGGGCAAACAGTAAAAATCGTGTAAGGCGCAGTAGTCCTAGTGGATGATTAGTAAAAAACGATCACACTTAAAAAACAAAACACACTCGCAGAATAAAAAAAAAGTTTCCGCCGAGATTTGAACCCGGAACTTTCACGCCGCGACGGCAAGTCCCGGCGCTGAAACCGCTCGACTGCTGCAGACGCTGTTCGGACCGGCACTGGCACAGATATATAAATACAGAACCACAGCTTTCGTTTTGCGTGAGTTTTTCTTTATTTTGGCTTATATTTACCTTCCCTGGCCGTAACTTTACCTGCCGCTCCTAAAGTATGATGGGGCGGTTAATTGGACTTCCGTTGAAAGCCTCTGCAGTCAGTTTCTGCGAGCGAAATTAGACTTTTGTACTCGAAGCGGCACGGACTTCTCTGCCATTAGGGCAGGGACGCTAGGTACTTCCTTGTCCCCATGGAGCTGGTCACGTGACATAAAAATCCCTCTTGGCCGCAGCCGCAGCCGCGGCCGCAAGGTGAGCAAACCGGCCCAGACAGCCACTCGCCAATGGCCGTTACAGTCCCTGGGAGCAGTGAGGCCGCGGCACAGATGCCATCAGTATGTCGAATCCAGCCCAAGCCTAACATCATTGAACCGCACATGACGATTTCATTGCTCGATTTTCCCATTGCCGCACTTTTGGATTCTGGAGCCGCTATCTCGCTTATAAGGAATTTCATTTTCGAACTCTGCAAAGCAAAAAAGACAAGCCTCCGGGAGTGCGAAACCCGTTTGCAGGTAGCTTCTAGTACAGCAATAACAGCTCGAGGAGCCGTGAGGCTCAGTGGCGTCACGAGGGTCAGCGGCACCCGGGGCGGTAACCCGCCGCGCCCCCCCCCCCCCCGCGCTCCCGCGTGACCCACCGCGACCACACCCCCCCCCCCCGGCTCTTGCGTGGCCCGCCGCGACTCCCCCACTCTCGCGTGGCCCTCCGCGACCCCCCCCCCCGTCTCCCCGTCTCGTGGCCCGCCGCGACACCCCCTGAGCCCTGCACCCGGGGCGGTCCGCCCCCCCCCCCCCCCGCCCCCCCTTGTGACGCCACTGGTGAGGCTGCAGACTTGGTTTAACGGAGAGAAGCGGCGTCAGCGATTTCTTTATCTGCCAGGAGTCGTGGTACCCGTGATCTTGGGCCGAGATTTCATTACAGGCGAAATGATGACACTCGAGTTTTCTGGTGGCGGATACCAGCTGGGACAACAACCGGAGGTGTCTCCGTTTACCAGACGGGAGGACTGCATCCGTAACCCGCCCACTTCACCGTTGTGCCGGATGTCTTGCCTGCCGGCGTTCGAGAATCGTTGCGAAAGTGCCTTGCAAGCAGCCAGCAGAAGCAGGAGCTGCAAGCCGTCCTGCAGTCTTCCTCACCGATGTTCACGGAAACCCCTGGAAAGACTGACATCCTGCTGCATTGCATTGAAACCAGTAACGCGCTGCCTCGGAGGTGCAATCCTCGACTGATCAGCGTCCACAAAAGGGCACTTCTAGAAGCGGCGCTCAAGGAGATGATCGCGACCAGTTAAGTATGTGAGTCGAAGAGCCCTTGGGAATTCCCCAGCAGCGCCATCCACCCCCAACGCCCACGTCTCCGTCATCGACATGCTGGATGGATGGATGGATGAATACGGCTGAGCCCTTTGGATCGGGCGGTAGCTTACGCCACCTAGCCAATTTGTCTTACCATTTAAGCTTAGAATATTTAAATGTGAAAACTATATACACTCCACACTGAACAGAAAGTGAGGCTATAAAACCCCTTTGCCATCAGTTAATAAGAAAATACCTAGTTTTCTCGTGCTTTCTGCCACCATTCACTTAATCTTTGCTTGGTAATCTCTACTGTCTTGTAATCCACTTTTCCTTCGCTGTCTCTAAAACCCAATGACTTTATTAAATCTATGTTGTCTTCGGTAGGCATAGGGTGAAGCCCTTTACAGTAGAGTATCAAGTGCTCAGCCGTCTCGTCCACCTCTCCACAAGCAGCGCACACTGTATCCATTTCCTGGTACTTCGCTCTGTATGTTCTGGTTCGCAAAACACCTGTCCTTGCCTCAAACAACAATGAGCTTCCCTAGAATTATCATAAATGCTTTCTTTGGCAATAACTGTTTTGTTTAATCTATAGCTTTCCAGAGCCCTCTTTGTCTGCATTCCCTCTAGCCACCGATCTCTTTCTGTGGCCTTAACTTTCTTCTTAACGGAGACCTGCTCTTCCGTAACCCCACTATAGCCTAAAAACTTTCCTCTTAATTTCCTAGTGCGCTGTCTCCACTTTGTGTCTATACTCCTCATGTATAAAAAGCTAAAAACCTTTCGTGCCCATTGCTCCCCATCCATTTGCCTCAACCGATCCTCAAATTCTATCTTGCTCGCAGCTTCCCTGCCCTCAAATGACGCCCATCCCATGTCTCCTTGCACTCCCTGGTTTGGCGTTTTGCAATGTGCCCCCAAAGCCAGCCTACCTACTCCGCGCTGTTTTATTTCTAGTCTTGCATGCACTTCGGATTTCATGCATAGCACTGCGTTTCCAAAAGTTAAACCAGGCACCATGACCCCTTTCCAAATCTCTCTCACCACCTCATACCTGTTGTAATTCCAAAGTGCTCTATTTTTCATTACAGCTGCATTTCTGTTGCCCTTACCTATTATATACTTTTCATGCTCACTGAGATATGCTGCACCATCACATATCCATACTCCTAGATACTTGTATTTACTAGCTCTCTCCACTGTAATATTCTGTATCTTCAGCCTCTCAACTTCATCATCGTTAAAAATCATGACTGCTGATTTTTCACTACTGAATTCTAAACCTAATTCCTCCCCTTCCCTACCACAGATGCTCATTAATTCCTGTAAATCTATCCTGTTGTTAGCCATTAGTACGATATCATCTGCATACATCAATCCCGGTAAGGATTGCTGAATTTTTTGGCCTAGCTTACTGTACGAAAGGTCGAATCCAAGCCCACTCTTCTCTAGTCTATCCTCCAATCCTCTCAGATACAACATAAACAGCAAAGGCGATAACGGGCACCCCTGCCTAAGGCCTCGTCCTATCTCTATTTCCCCCGTTGCCTTTCCTTCCCATGTTATAATCACCTTATTATCTTTGTAAATGTTCCTCAATATTGCTGTTAGTCCTTCATCTAGGTTTAAGCTCTCCACTATGTCCCACAGATTCCTTTGGTTCACATTGTCATAGGCACCCTTGATATCCAGAAACGCCAGCCAGAGCTGTCTGTTTTCTTTTTGCGCTATTTCTATACACTGTGTTAGAGAAAATATATTGTCCTCCAACCTTCTTTGTTTCCGAAACCCGTTCTGTAACTCGCCCAGTATGCCCTCACAATCTACCCATTCCTCCAGTCTGTTCTTTATAATCTGCGTTACCAACCTGTAAATAACTGGTGTCACGGTTATGGGACGATAATTCCTAATATCAGACTTATCTCCCTTTCCCGGGAGATAAGTCCCTGATAGATGCTGGACGAAGCTTGAGGGGCACCCTGGCGGCTACCCAGCCCAGTTGCCCGACTGCGGGGCACAGGTGGCAAACTTTCCCGTATGGCAGCGAAATCAAGCCAGCCACGCGCACATCGCGTGCGCCGCCTTGATAAAGCAGATCAGATGCAGCGCACAGGCAAACCACTGCCTGGACTCAGGCGCCGCTGGTAACAATGTTAATCGGCTTGTTCATGTCCAATGAAATGTAGACTCTTGTTATTGAAACCGTTCGCTCCTGTGTGTATTCCTCCGGGTCGGGTATGCAGCAAGGCAAACCGACCACAGATTTACTGTTACAGAATTTGAAATGCTCACTCATATGGTTTACTAACTCTCTAAACCTTTTGGAAGCACTTCACGTGCGGTCGTTTCTTCTGTTTAGGTAAAGATTCGTTCCAGGACTAGTTATTAGTACACATGCCACTTGCCTGTAACTCGGCACCGACGTTCCATCATCCAGGCTGCCTTGTTGTTTTCTGTGTCGTGCAGCAGGGTAGCTGCTGTTTCCACCGAAACGACGACTTCTTTGTTGTAGAATGCAGAGCACACCTCTGAAGGAGAGGTGGGGATCTCGGCAAGCCTAGCAAGGAGGACACTGCCCTCGGAGCGTTCGATAACCTGCCGGTACCGCTCGTTCAACCTTGGGGGCTCCGGAGCACTGCGAATAGCACACATGCACATATGCAGTCCGTACACACCAACTCATATTTACAAACGAACTGGAGCGCCCTTAGCGGACGCCCCCGGCGCCGCACATGCGCAATGGCATGTGGGCAAGAAGCTCGCCGTCGCCCATAAACAACCATTGAAATGCAACATTGTCGTCGTCGGTGTAGGTCCCTAGTGCTCTTTTTCGCGTTGGAATTGTTCATTCTACGTCTTCCTGGCAATGTCTGACTACTTAAGCGGCCTCAGTGAAATTACCGAGGCTCATTACATCGCTGCGTGAAAAATTCAACATGTGGCAATTCATTACGCGCGTGGACGCCGCAGAGAATGCACGCTAAAGCACTGATTCGCATGATGAGATTCCGCCTCGAAATTTTCAGTCGTGACGTCGCTCGGGCTGCAAAAGCGTGAACCGTAGCTGAGGTGGTCGACGTCGATACTGAATACCGCAAGCAGAATCGGACTGGATGAATCAGGCCTAACAAGTCGGTGATGGCCACTGGTAAAAATGATCAACATCTCTTGGGTGAAACCAGCTGAACAAGGGAAGGAAGATGACAGGAGAAAAGAATGGCGAACCGACCGCTGGACTACCAACTGTTTTTTATTAAATCTTCCTCTTCTTCTATTAATTTATATCCAATCCTCCTTTTCTTTTTCTTTCCCATTGCTCTTATTTGTGCTCTTATTTTTCTTATTTTTCCTCCTGATTTTTATCAATTACCCACGAAGAGTGCCGTGTAGAAAGAGTTTTTCTTTGGCTTGCAAGGTAATTGAAGGGATGCTCACGCACTTGTCGTCTTCTTCGTCGATAGCGAGGGCCTCTAAAACCTCCCTTGCAACCCGGTTTTTATGGTGTCCCATTATGTGAAGATGGTCGAGCTCTGCTGTACACAGGCATTTCCGACAATGGGCAGCTAAATGTCCTGGTCCCGCAAGGTTCCTAAGGTTTGCTGCATGTTCACGTGCTCGGTCGTTAATACATCGACCGGTCTGTCCGATGTAGCAGCGGCCACATGTTAGCGGTATGTTATATATAACTTCCTTATCACAAGGAGCGTATTGTGTTTGGTGCCTGGTGTTACACTTTTCCTTGGTGTTTTTCGGTGCTTGATTAATTTTGCGGCACATTGAATAGGCCTTGTTAGGTGCCGAGCAGATGACTTGCACGTTTTGCCGGTTCGCTATCTTTTTTAACTTATGGGTAACCCCGTGAATATACGGTATCACTACAAAGGGTGGTCTGGGTTTTTTTGTTTGTTGACTCGTAGTATCATTCGTCTTGATGGTGCGGCATATTTTTTCACAGATGGAGGCCATCATGGGTTTCGGGTAACCCGCGTTATGAAGTCGAGACATTTGGGTGTCAAAACTTTGTTGTACTTGATGTGGACATGATTTCTTTAGACTTGCTGTTAGGGCTGAGATGGCGACAGCTTGCTTTTACGTTCTTTGAATGTTCCGATTCATAGGGTTCCGATTCATTCCTCCTTCCTTGTTCAGCTGGTTTCACCCAAGATGTATCAAAACCAACTAGGCTCAGCTTTTCCCCTTAGTAGATCAACATCTCCTTTTGTCTGTTCCAGTCGGACTCCCATATATGATAAAAAGGTCAAATAGTGGATGGGTCAAAATTAGCAATATCAGGCACCTGAACGTAACATTGCAGTTCCAGTCGGACTCCCATATATGATAAAAAGTTCAAATAGTGGATGGGTCAAAATTAGCAATATCAGGCACCTGAACGTAACATTGCAGTTCCAGTCGGACTCCCATATATGATAAAAAGGTCAAATAGTGGATGGGTCAAAATTAGCAATATCAGGCACCTGAACGTAACATTGCAGTTCCAGTCGGACTCCCATATATGATAAAAAGGTCAAATAGTGGATGGGTCAAAATTAGCAATATCAGGCACCTGAACGTAACATTGCAGTTCCAGTCGGACTCCCATATATGATAAAAAGGTCAAATAGTGGATGGGTCAAAATTAGCAATATCAGGCACCTGAACGTAACATTGCAGTTCCAGTCGGACTCCCATATATGATAAAAAGTTCAAATAGTGGATGGGTCAAAATTAGCAATATCAGGCACCTGAACGTAACATTGCAGTTCCAGTCGGACTCCCATATATGATAAAAAGGTCAAATAGTGGATGGGTCAAAATTAGCAATATCAGGCACCTGAACGTAACATTGCAGTTCCAGTCGGACTCCCATATATGATAAAAAGTTCAAATAGTGGATGGGTCAAAATTAGCAATATCAGGCACCTGAACGTAACATTGCAGTTCCAGTCGGACTCCCATATATGATAAAAAGTTCAAATAGTGGATGGGTCAAAATTAGCAATATCAGGCACCTGAACGTAACATTGCAGTTGCAGTCGGACTCCCATATATGATAAAAAGTTCAAATAGTGGATGGGTCAAAATTAGCAATATCAGGCACCTGAACGTAACATTGCAGTTCCAGTCGGACTCCCATATATGATAAAAAGTTCAAATAGTGGATGGGTCAAAATTAGCAATATCAGGCACCTGAACGTAACATTGCAGTTCCAGTCGGACTCCCATATATGATAAAAAGGTCAAATAGTGGATGGGTCAAAATTAGCAATATCAGGCACCTGAACGTAACATTGCAGTTCCAGTCGGACTCCCATATATGATAAAAAGTTCAAATAGTGGATGGGTCAAAATTAGCAATATCAGGCACCTGAACGTAACATTGCAGTTCCAGTCGGACTCCCATATATGATAAAAAGGTCAAATAGTGGATGGGTCAAAATTAGCAATATCAGGCACCTGAACGTAACATTGCAGTTCCAGTCGGACTCCCATATATGATAAAAAGGTCAAATAGTGGATGGGTCAAAATTAGCAATATCAGGCACCTGAACGTAACATTGCAGTTCCAGTCGGACTCCCATATATGATAAAAAGGTCAAATAGTGGATGGGTCAAAATTAGCAATATCAGGCACCTGAACGTAACATTGCAGTTGCAGTCGGACTCCCATATATGATAAAAAGGTCAAATAGTGGATGGGTCAAAATTAGCAATATCAGGCACCTGAACGTAACATTGCAGTTCCAGTCGGACTCCCATATATGATAAAAAGGTCAAATAGTGGATGGGTCAAAATTAGCAATATCAGGCACCTGAACGTAACATTGCAGTTCCAGTCGGACTCCCATATATGATAAAAAGGTCAAATAGTGGATGGGTCAAAATTAGCAATATCAGGCACCTGAACGTAACATTGCAGTTCCAGTCGGACTCCCATATATGATAAAAAGTTCAAATAGTGGATGGGTCAAAATTAGCAATATCAGGCACCTGAACGTAACATTGCAGTTCCAGTCGGACTCCCATATATGATAAAAAGGTCAAATAGTGGATGGGTCAAAATTAGCAATATCAGGCACCTGAACGTAACATTGCAGTTGCAGTCGGACTCCCATATATGATAAAAAGGTCAAATAGTGGATGGGTCAAAATTAGCAATATCAGGCACCTGAACGTAACATTGCAGTTCCAGTCGGACTCCCATATATGATAAAAAGGTCAAATAGTGGATGGGTCAAAATTAGCAATATCAGGCACCTGAACGTAACATTGCAGTTCCAGTCGGACTCCCATATATGATAAAAAGGTCAAATAGTGGATGGGTCAAAATTAGCAATATCAGGCACCTGAACGTAACATTGCAGTTCCAGTCGGACTCCCATATATGATAAAAAGGTCAAATAGTGGATGGGTCAAAATTAGCAATATCAGGCACCTGAACGTAACATTGCAGTTGCAGTCGGACTCCCATATATGATAAAAAGTTCAAATAGTGGATGGGTCAAAATTAGCAATATCAGGCACCTGAACGTAACATTGCAGTTCCAGTCGGACTCCCATATATGATAAAAAGGTCAAATAGTGGATGGGTCAAAATTAGCAATATCAGGCACCTGAACGTAACATTGCAGTTCCAGTCGGACTCCCATATATGATAAAAAGGTCAAATAGTGGATGGGTCAAAATTAGCAATATCAGGCACCTGAACGTAACATTGCAGTTCCAGTCGGACTCCCATATATGATAAAAAGGTCAAATAGTGGATGGGTCAAAATTAGCAATATCAGGCACCTGAACGTAACATTGCAGTTCCAGTCGGACTCCCATATATGATAAAAAGGTCAAATAGTGGATGGGTCAAAATTAGCAATATCAGGCACCTGAACGTAACATTGCAGTTCCAGTCGGACTCCCATATATGATAAAAAGGTCAAATAGTGGATGGGTCAAAATTAGCAATATCAGGCACCTGAACGTAACATTGCAGTTCCAGTCGGACTCCCATATATGATAAAAAGGTCAAATAGTGGATGGGTCAAAATTAGCAATATCAGGCACCTGAACGTAACATTGCAGTTCCAGTCGGACTCCCATATATGATAAAAAGGTCAAATAGTGGATGGGTCAAAATTAGCAATATCAGGCACCTGAACGTAACATTGCAGTTCCAGTCGGACTCCCATATATGATAAAAAGGTCAAATAGTGGATGGGTCAAAATTAGCAATATCAGGCACCTGAACGTAACATTGCAGTTCCAGTCGGACTCCCATATATGATAAAAAGGTCAAATAGTGGATGGGTCAAAATTAGCAATATCAGGCACCTGAACGTAACATTGCAGTTCCAGTCGGACTCCCATATATGATAAAAAGGTCAAATAGTGGATGGGTCAAAATTAGCAATATCAGGCACCTGAACGTAACATTGCAGTTCCAGTCGGACTCCCATATATGATAAAAAGGTCAAATAGTGGATGGGTCAAAATTAGCAATATCAGGCACCTGAACGTAACATTGCAGTTCCAGTCGGACTCCCATATATGATAAAAAGGTCAAATAGTGGATGGGTCAAAATTAGCAATATCAGGCACCTGAACGTAACATTGCAGTTCCAGTCGGACTCCCATATATGATAAAAAGGTCAAATAGTGGATGGGTCAAAATTAGCAATATCAGGCACCTGAACGTAACATTGCAGTTCCAGTCGGACTCCCATATATGATAAAAAGGTCAAATAGTGGATGGGTCAAAATTAGCAATATCAGGCACCTGAACGTAACATTGCAGTTCCAGTCGGACTCCCATATATGATAAAAAGGTCAAATAGTGGATGGGTCAAAATTAGCAATATCAGGCACCTGAACGTAACATTGCAGTTCCAGTCGGACTCCCATATATGATAAAAAGGTCAAATAGTGGATGGGTCAAAATTAGCAATATCAGGCACCTGAACGTAACATTGCAGTTCCAGTCGGACTCCCATATATGATAAAAAGGTCAAATAGTGGATGGGTCAAAATTAGCAATATCAGGCACCTGAACGTAACATTGCAGTTCCAGTCGGACTCCCATATATGATAAAAAGGTCAAATAGTGGATGGGTCAAAATTAGCAATATCAGGCACCTGAACGTAACATTGCAGTTCCAGTCGGACTCCCATATATGATAAAAAGGTCAAATAGTGGATGGGTCAAAATTAGCAATATCAGGCACCTGAACGTAACATTGCAGTTCCAGTCGGACTCCCATATATGATAAAAAGGTCAAATAGTGGATGGGTCAAAATTAGCAATATCAGGCACCTGAACGTAACATTGCAGTTCCAGTCGGACTCCCATATATGATAAAAAGGTCAAATAGTGGATGGGTCAAAATTAGCAATATCAGGCACCTGAACGTAACATTGCAGTTCCAGTCGGACTCCCATATATGATAAAAAGGTCAAATAGTGGATGGGTCAAAATTAGCAATATCAGGCACCTGAACGTAACATTGCAGTTCCAGTCGGACTCCCATATATGATAAAAAGGTCAAATAGTGGATGGGTCAAAATTAGCAATATCAGGCACCTGAACGTAACATTGCAGTTCCAGTCGGACTCCCATATATGATAAAAAGGTCAAATAGTGGATGGGTCAAAATTAGCAATATCAGGCACCTGAACGTAACATTGCAGTTCCAGTCGGACTCCCATATATGATAAAAAGGTCAAATAGTGGATGGGTCAAAATTAGCAATATCAGGCACCTGAACGTAACATTGCAGTTCCAGTCGGACTCCCATATATGATAAAAAGGTCAAATAGTGGATGGGTCAAAATTAGCAATATCAGGCACCTGAACGTAACATTGCAGTTCCAGTCGGACTCCCATATATGATAAAAAGGTCAAATAGTGGATGGGTCAAAATTAGCAATATCAGGCACCTGAACGTAACATTGCAGTTCCAGTCGGACTCCCATATATGATAAAAAGGTCAAATAGTGGATGGGTCAAAATTAGCAATATCAGGCACCTGAACGTAACATTGCAGTTCCAGTCGGACTCCCATATATGATAAAAAGGTCAAATAGTGGATGGGTCAAAATTAGCAATATCAGGCACCTGAACGTAACATTGCAGTTCCAGTCGGACTCCCATATATGATAAAAAGGTCAAATAGTGGATGGGTCAAAATTAGCAATATCAGGCACCTGAACGTAACATTGCAGTTCCAGTCGGACTCCCATATATGATAAAAAGGTCAAATAGTGGATGGGTCAAAATTAGCAATATCAGGCACCTGAACGTAACATTGCAGTTCCAGTCGGACTCCCATATATGATAAAAAGTTCAAATAGTGGATGGGTCAAAATTAGCAATATCAGGCACCTGAACGTAACATTGCAGTTCCAGTCGGACTCCCATATATGATAAAAAGGTCAAATAGTGGATGGGTCAAAATTAGCAATATCAGGCACCTGAACGTAACATTGCAGTTCCAGTCGGACTCCCATATATGATAAAAAGGTCAAATAGTGGATGGGTCAAAATTAGCAATATCAGGCACCTGAACGTAACATTGAAGTTCCAGTCGGACTCCCATATATGATGAAAAGTTCAAATAGTGGATGGGTCAAAATGAGCAATATCAGGCACCTGAATGTAACATTGCAGTTCCAGTCGGACTCCCATATATGATAAAAAGGTCAAATAGTGGATGGGTGAAAATTAGCAATATCAGGCACCTGAACGTAACATTGCAGTTGCAGTCGGACTCCCATATGTGATAAAAAGGTCAAATAGTGGATGGGTCAAAATTAGCAATATCAGGCACCTGAACGTAGCATTGCAGTTGCAGTCGGACTCCCATATATGATAAAAAGGTCAAAAAGTGGATGGGTCAAAATTAGCAATATCAGGCACATGAACGTAACATTGCTGTTCCAGTCGGACTCCCATATATGATAAAAAGTTCAAATAGTGGATGGCTCAAAATTAGCAATATCAGGCACCTGAGCGTAGCATTGCAGTTCCAGTCGGACTCCCATATATGATAAAAAGGTCAAAAAATGGATGGGTCAAAATTAGCAATATCAGGCACCTGAACGTAACATTGCAGTTGCAGTCGGACTCCCATATATGATAAAAAGTTCAAATAGTGGATGGGTCAAAATGAGCAATATCAGGCACCTGAACGTAACATTGCAGTTCCAGTCGGACTCCCATATATGATAAAAAGGTCAAATAGTGGATGGGTGAAAATTAGCAATATCAGGCACCTGAACGTAACATTGCAGTTGCAGTCGAACTCCCATTTATGATAAAAAGTTCAAATAGTGGATGGGTCAAAATTAGCAATATCAGGCACCTGAACGTAACATTGCAGTTGCAGTCGGACTCCCATATGTGATAAAAAGGTCAAATAGTGGATGGGTCAAAATTAGCAATATCAGGCACCTGAACGTAGCATTGCAGTTCCAGTCGGACTCCCATATATGATGAAAAGTTCAAATAGTGGATGGGTCAAAATTAGCAATATCAGGCACCTGAACGTAACATTGCAGTTCCAGTCGGACTTCCATATAAGATAAAAAGGTCAAATAGTGGATGGGTCAAAATTAGCAATATCAGGCACCTGAACGTAACATTGCAGTTGCAGCCGGACTCCCATATGTGATAAAAAGGTCAAATAGTGGATGGGTCAAAATTAGCAATATCAGGCACCTGAACGTAACATTGCAGTTGCAGCCGGACTCCCATATGTGATAAAAAGGTCAAATAGTGGATGGGTCAAAATTAGCAATATCAGGCACCTGAACGTAACATTGCTGTTCCAGTCGGACTCCCATATATGATAAAAAGGTCAAATAGTGGATGGGTCAAAATTAGCAATATCAGGCACCTGAACGTAACATTGAAGTTCCAGTCGGACTCCCATATATGATGAAAAGTTCAAATAGTGGATGGGTCAAAATTAGCAATATCAGGCACCTGAACGTAACATTGCAGTTCCAGTCGGACTTCCATATAAGATAAAAAGGTCAAATAGTGGATGGGTCAAAATTAGCAATATCAGGCACCTGAACGTAACATTGCAGTTCCAGTCGGACTCCCATATATGATAAAAAGGTCAAATAGTGGATGGGTCAAAATTAGCAATATCAGGCACCTGAACGTAACATTGCAGTTCCAGTCGGACTCCCATATATGATAAAAAGGTCAAATAGTGGATGGGTCAAAATTAGCAATATCAGGCACCTGAACGTAACATTGCAGTTCCAGTCGGACTCCCATATATGATAAAAAGTTCAAATAGTGGATGGGTCAAAATTAGCAATATCAGGCACCTGAACGTAACATTGCAGTTCCAGTCGGACTCCCATATATGATAAAAAGGTCAAATAGTGGATGGGTCAAAATTAGCAATATCAGGCACCTGAACGTAACATTGCAGTTGCAGTCGGACTCCCATATATGATAAAAAGGTCAAATAGTGGATGGGTCAAAATTAGCAATATCAGGCACCTGAACGTAACATTGCAGTTCCAGTCGGACTCCCATATATGATAAAAAGGTCAAATAGTGGATGGGTCAAAATTAGCAATATCAGGCACCTGAACGTAACATTGCAGTTCCAGTCGGACTCCCATATATGATAAAAAGGTCAAATAGTGGATGGGTCAAAATTAGCAATATCAGGCACCTGAACGTAACATTGCAGTTCCAGTCGGACTCCCATATATGATAAAAAGGTCAAATAGTGGATGGGTCAAAATTAGCAATATCAGGCACCTGAACGTAACATTGCAGTTCCAGTCGGACTCCCATATATGATAAAAAGGTCAAATAGTGGATGGGTCAAAATTAGCAATATCAGGCACCTGAACGTAACATTGCAGTTCCAGTCGGACTCCCATATATGATAAAAAGGTCAAATAGTGGATGGGTCAAAATTAGCAATATCAGGCACCTGAACGTAACATTGCAGTTCCAGTCGGACTCCCATATATGATAAAAAGGTCAAATAGTGGATGGGTCAAAATTAGCAATATCAGGCACCTGAACGTAACATTGCAGTTCCAGTCGGACTCCCATATATGATAAAAAGGTCAAATAGTGGATGGGTCAAAATTAGCAATATCAGGCACCTGAACGTAACATTGCAGTTCCAGTCGGACTC